>VWPU01013026.1:85834-200758 GCA_013398955.1 Callaeas wilsoni | reverse complement strand
CCATCCATCCATCCATCCATCCATCCATCCATCCATCCATCCATCCATCCATCCTCCCTCCCCTGGCCCTCCTCTGGCACAGCTTCAGGCCACTTCCACATCTCCTGTCACAGGTTGCCTGGGAGGAGAGGCTGGCCCCCCTGGCTACAGCCTGCTCTCAGGCAGTGGTAGAGAGCAATAGGGTCCCCTCTGAGCCTCCTTTGCTCCAGGCTGAACATCCCCAGCTCCCTCAGCTGCTCCCCACAGGACTTGTGCTCCAGACCCTTCACCAGCTCCATTGCCCTTCTCTGGACACTCCAGCACCTCAATGTCTTTCTTGAATTGAAGTGCCCCGAACTGGACACAGGACTCGAGGTGTGGCCTCATCAGTGCCAAGCACAGGGGGACAATCACTGCCCTGGTCCTCATGGCCACGCTATTTCACTGCCTGGGAGAAGAAAGAAAGGTCTCACCTGTTGTAGTAAAGGGCACTTCCCAAAGGCGGTGGGAAATAGCATCTTTCTGTTCACTGTGTGTATTTTAAACTAGTTTTAGGTATATTTTTCCTCAAAATCTGTAACGACATGGTTTTCAACATCTATCTTCTGTTCATTTAATTTCATTTCATTTGTGGTTCTTTTTTGTGGCATTCAATATTTACCACTGAGAACAAAACTTATTTTCAAACTTAGAGGCCTTTCTGTATATTTCGTCTGAGGAAAGGGACTTTGATATGATAAATACACCTGACAAGTCTTAATTTATTCATGTATTTCTTGAAATTAATCATTTATGTAGTAGTTAAAAAACACAACTTGAGATCATGAAGAAATGTGTGGGAAGCATATCTGGACTTACTTAAAACTTTGGAAGAATGTGAGAATTCACATTTATTAAGCCAAAATATAATAAATTCAGAATGTAAAATACAACTCCAACTAGGCCAGATGATAAACGTTTTAATGCAATGCATGCAGCTGCTTCACTCTGTTGTTTCCAGTCCTTTTCTGTCTGGTCTATTTACCTCCCCTTAATAGCTGCAGGACATATTTATTGGGACTTAAATTTTCCCTAGTTGTTTGCAGCGCAACTTTCTGGTCCAAGGAAAGGCTCATTTCTTTGAACTGTTTTTCCAATAAGAGCAGAAAACAGCAAATACTGAATTAAAAACTACATAAGCACATTGCAAAGCAATTTCACTGAGTTTCTGCTTTCTGGGGAGCCGAAGAGGGCAGAAGGTAAAGAACTGTGTGTGATGTGTGCACACTGCTTGCCTGAAAAGACTGTGCACCTCTGCAAGGCTTGTGGTGACCCTCTGGGGAGCTGAGGAGTGAGAACCCCAACTGACAGACAAATCTGTGTCAGAGGCAAAACAAAACAATGCAGGCCAATGAAAGAATGTGGCAGGTAAAGTCAGGTGGTGGCTGAAGAGGGTTTGGCTTCAGCAGTGGCTGTTCCTGTCCTGTGTAGGGTGATCGGGCCCCAGGTTACAGATGTTTCAGAAAACAAAGCCAGTTGTTGAGGGAGTGTGTGTTCTATATTAAAGTTGTTCTGGAGCCTCTCTCACCCAGGCATATGAAGACAATTTTTGTGTGGGGCAGCAGGTGAACAACCCTGCTTATTCAGCAACACGGAAATAAGAGTAATGTGACAGAGGTAGTGAGACCTTCATAGATATTTTCTCTAAGTAAAATAAGAAGATCCTCTCCTGGAAAAAATGTATAGAGTTTTTGGTTGTCCTGTATGCCAGTTGCAAAACCTGAGACAAATGGGCGCTATGACAACTTCTTTTGTAGCAGCAAAACACAGATGTGTGTTGTGGGAGCCTCTGGCCAGCTCTAAGATGGTTAATCACCATGCCATGCCTGGGAAAATGCACTGTATGTTAATTTGTGCAGTAAGGACAACACTGCCACACTGCATTTTGCATAGTTTGCTTTGTTTTAATAATACTAGGCAACTCTCATACCAGGAAAAACATCCTCTTTGTAAAACCGGGGGATGCAAATATTGACCAGTAAAAATAAGATGCTGTAATTAGTCTAAAAACACTGGCCTCAGTGGAGGATGGAGAGGGAATATGATAAGACACAGGACTTAAGCAGGGGTCAGGGCACAGGTATGCAGAGCTTTGAACATGAAAATGGAAAGCGCTGAAGTAATGTGATATCCCTCGGGTCAGAATATCTGCAGCTCAGCAGAAATTTCAGCTGTCTGTGGCCATTGTGCCCCTGCCACAGACTCAGAGCCCCTGAGTGCACCGATGAACTTGAGGGAGCAGTCCCAGCTACCGCCTGTATAAAGCTTTGTTTCTGGTATGCTGATGGCAGCAAGGCACAAGTGTTTTGGGCATGTTCTTATGGCAGTCCAAGCTGCAAATCATGCAGCTGTAGCTGTTTTACTTCCAATTCTTGTTGGTATGGGTCTCTGCATCACAGCCCACCCTGCGCAAGCCACAGGGACCATTGATGCATATTCCACACTGGCTTCCCAATGTGTGAAATTCTTAAGCAGACGGTCTTACTCAGCATGACATCTTCAAATCCTCAATTTTTTGTTAGAGGTAATTTTTTCATAGGTGTGTATATTGCATGGAACAAAGGCACAGATCATATTCACATAGTTCCAGGAATGTTTTCACAAGTTTTGGCAACAACTCTTGAGCTAGTGACTGCATGGCATAACACATCATTGAGCTTGTTGGCTGTGGGAACACATGGTGAGACAATTTTGTGACTAAAATGCTTTAACCTGCATATATGTGCCATGGGATGGATCTGCTAGGTGTACTTTGTGAGAGAGAGGGAATTAGATTAACCACTTCCAAGTGGTACTGATAGAATTTTTGCCATGTACTTTCCTAGGGGCAAGTAGAGCCTTTGCCTCATGAATAATTTTATCGGACACACTTGAACAAGCAGACCAAATACCGGAGATTCTTTTGAGTGGCCACTATCTTCTACAATCACCGGATTCATAAACTCATTTCAGACCATTGATGTGTCCCATACTTTTCTGAGTTGAATGTAAACCAGAAAATATACAATTTCATGGATTTTGGAGGGCTGGGTATGGATTGTTACATATAGCGTCATCTCCTGTTAATTTTTATGAAATAGGATAAGAGGAAAAAGCTAAGGACAGGACAGAACATTTATTTTCTTGAAAATGAAACATCCGTAACAGAGAGGATGAAGATAGACCATTTCAGGTTAGTATGGTGTCAATGCTGTCTGCTGTCTCTCTGTGCATACATTCCCTCATTCTGCTTCAGATTTATGGTTTTGTAATCCACATGCTCACTTGCAAGGTTATGATGACCCATAAAACACATCTGTATTGTCTCATGTCTTTGTCAAACTCTCTGTCTTCTGCTCTGTCTCTGGTTCCTTTCATTGATGCAAAAAATGAGAAAGGAAGACATTTTTATCACCTGGTTTGTTTATTCATTCAAATAACAATTGAATTGTTTGAATAGGACAGCTCAAATCGTAATCCTAATCAAATGACTTTATAAAAAAAAAGCAAACAGAAAACCCCCCCAACAAACCCAAAGAAAGTCTATTGAGAAGCAGCTGAGTACAGCTTGGACCAAGGAGAGGACACAGAGTGCTATCATTCCTGCAACACTCAACAGTGTCTGTCACACTTGCTGCAGGGTGGGGGAAGCAAACCTGGTTTTTTGAGCTGATACTTAGGTATTCATATGGACTTTGCTTAGATTGGCAGGAACACTTACATGAAAAGTTTTGTGAAGAAATAGACACTAAAGATAATGTTATTCCTGTTGTTTCCATGGCAATGGACATGCTTGATGGACTATATCCATCATGTGTGCTCTGTAACCATCTGGCTCAACAGTCCTCATTTCAGACACTCTAGGAATGAAATGTAGGTAAACTTGAATTAGGTTTATAATTACTGTTGTCCTTACAGAAATTATTTAACTTGATTTTTCAGCTGCCTTAGCATAAGGCCCAAAGGTCTTTTTAGGGTTTTATTGCCGCATTTACAGAATAGTTTAAGAATTGTTATTGTATTTTAGCTACAGATGCCACTGTTTCTTCTTGGTTTCTGAAACTGTGTTATAATGACATCACATTAAAATTTTTTTTCCAAGCTCCAAAAAGGTCACAGTTATTTTTTCCAAATGGCTCTGTCAAGCATAAAAATTAACCATACTTTGAGCTGGATTTTCTGTATTTGTAATGTATGTTTATGTTAGAGTTGCTGTCAAAACAGGCATTAAAGATAAATGTAGCTAATTAAAAGAACATTTGCTTAGAGCTCCTGGTAATAGATACCTCATTGTGGGGTCTTGAGGTAAAACTTACTTTCACAATTGATTCAGTTTATGGGATTGTGTTTGAACATTATAGAAGGCTATTTCAATTTTCCAAATTGTGCATATTAGCCTGAGAACAATCAAGTTAAGTCTATAAGTAAATTGCAGAAGAGAGGTCCGGGTGTACTTGCTAACTATGTAAAATGTTCTTGTTGGCTCTACTTCCTACACTTCATCATTTCGAATAATGCTTCCCAGCAGCAAATGTAAGTGAAAACTGATTTTACCAAAGGGAAAAAGCCTATCTGGCACTGGATGAGTCAATAAGTTGCACACTGTAGCATAAGATAAAGAAAAAATATAAAAAGATCCCATATCAAATTAGGTAATTGTTTCTTTTTATCTTTATTTTACTAAACAGCTGTGCTTACAATGTTAATTTCATTGCACATGACATCTGTGTTATCCTAGGGACTCCTTTGCTGGGGAAAAGGTCAATGCCAACTGCCATTGCTTCAAGTTTCCATAAACTTTCAATGGCCAATAATATTTTGTGCTTTATAAAAAGAAAGTAAAATAATAATGTATTTTTTGTAGCACCTTTCATATTAAGGGATTTCAAAGAAAATTACGAACTGTAGCTCCAATCCTTTACTTACATAAACAAAACTCCCATTGATTTCAGCAAACTTATGCCAGAGTAAAGAGGGCAGAGGAAAGGTGTCAGGATTTGGCTCTATGTACTGCAGGCAGCAATCACTTCATCCACTAATAAAGTTCAGTCACTTTTTGAATGGGACTTGGCAGTTGTTTAACATGAGTGGTCTTGAGCTGACTCAGTTTAAATGGAAGGATAAACAAAAAAAATAGTTCTCTAATTAAGATTTCAGACTTCACTGGAGCAAGCTTTGAAAAATTGAAAGGACTAGTTAGGAGAGACAGCTGGGGCTGGGTTTCTCAGGGCCTTCAAAGTGCAAAAGGTTTGGAAATGCTTCAGGTCAAAGATGCCGAGGAATACATGAAAGTGCCATGAGGAAAATTACATAGGGATGTGTTTCAGACCTGGCAGAGGGAACTACTGCCTCAGGAAGACTATTGGGAATAAGCAGGGAACCTACAGGAGCTGAAAAAAGGATTGGTCTAGAGGAAATCCTTGTTGCAAAAGTCAAAAACAGTGAGAATACTGTGAGAACTCTCTAATGTGTCATAAATCTTTCGCCCCAGTGTTTGGGAGGTATGACAATATCAGCCATGAGAACAAATGGGAAGGGATCATTGGGAGTGTGGCATCCAAGTGCAAATTTCAGCTTGAAAGTTCATCTTGAGTGGGACATATCACTTCTCTCCATCCCAAGAAGCTGGAAGGTGTGCTGTTGACAACTGCAAGCTGCATAGCAGCTTAGGGTGGAGTGAGCATTGTCACTACAAACAGGAGAGTGGCAAGGGAAACAGCTCTACTGAAGTACAGGAAAAGGTAAGTAGATAGCCATGGATGTAAAAGTCTGACCTAAACTGTGCGCAAGGCTCTACACCAGGCTTTGAAAGAGATCCTGCAGGAGCACTAGGAGATAAATTGAACACAGAAAATGACAAAAGATTATTTAACAGAGGTAGATGACACTGAACTGTTACATTTTCCACAAAAATAATGTGTAAAATATCATCTATCAAGATTTTAGGAAAACATGGCTTGGAAATAAATGGACAACTTTTACTTGTCATAATGAGAGGAATCAGGGTGGCATTGTAAAGTAGGCAACAGGAGTCATGAATGTGGACGGCAGCAGTCTGTGGAAAGGGATGAAACCAGACTGGTAACCAGTATCAATTTTGTCTAATACTTTCTCAGTGACTTGATGCAAATATGAATAGGGTCCTGAAAAAATGTACTGATATGCAGGGTTTAGAGGCATTGCCAATACATGTCTATTGGAGAGAGCAAAGTCTAAGAGCCCAAATTGGAATAGGATAAAATATAATAATAATAATAATAATAATAATAATAATAATAATAATAATAATAATAATGTAAAAAAAATCTGCTAGAAGCTCAGAGCTCATCTGTTCATAAAAGAATCTTGTTGATTAAGGTTTGACTAAGACCCATCAATGTGATGTAACCATGAAAAGACAAATGCAGTTCCAGAACTGTCTGTCAAATTACCGCCAGTGCGGACAAAAATACTAGCATTACCCTACAGGGCTTTGGGTGGACCTCTTCTCAACTTCTGTCTTTAGAAAAGCCATTTGAAGGCCTAGCAGATGCAGACAAGGACCCACATAGGTTCAAAAGAAGTGTCTTTGTCCCAGTGAGAGGATGGAAGAGATGGTCTTGGTCAGACTGGTGAAGTGAGGGTAAGGGGGAGGGCACAAGGGAAAGCAGCAGGGAGAAAAGTAATTTAAACTAAATTAAAATATTTTCACACGTACAGTGGGTGCCAACTGAGAAAAAACAAGTTTAAGTTTGAAACTGGAAGGCAGCTCCTCATTCTTAGAGCAAGTGCATTTTGGAATATTCTCCAGTTGAGTAACAGAGGCCAAAACCCAACAACTTTTATGCTGGAGTGTATGAAAGAAATTATACAATGTGTTTGCTTGCAGTAACAGGGGAATTGACTTAATGGCCCAGAAAGTTCCTCGGAGCCCTGTGTTCTGATATCCTCTGCAGCAAACACTGTTGCTGTATAAGAGATTTGAACAGAAATTAAGTGCAGTCCTGTTGAAATTGAAGTGGGAATTTAAGTTCCCCAAGAGTAATTAGCCTTGCTGTGTGTGGTCAGGACATGGAAGAGGCATTTAATGGCTGCGAATATCGGTAGGTCTTTAAGTGGTGGGGGAGATTGTAAGTTACTGGGATATTCATATAGTAATACTCACTTAAGTTCAAGGGATATGTCCTTTTGAACAGCAGCTATTAATGCAGTGTTGAGATACTGGTTTAACATTCACTCAGGTGACAACTGCTACGTCTGACTGTCCCTGGTCATCCCAAATGTGGAAGAAACAAAATAACACATCTTGTCCTTTAATTAGCAGTTGCAAATGTCCTGTTTTGGGGGATGGCTTTGAATGCACACACTACTATAAAAAGAATCCACTTGTGATGACTAAAGGGACACGCAACAATACAGTTTTCATGCAACAGGATACCAAATATAGCAAAGAGGGGAAATCAACCTCCTTTTCCCTAAATACAGACACATTTTTCAGCACAATGAGTCAATTAAATTGGAGAGTGTTCTTAATCTGTTGTCTTAACATCTGAGTTTTAACATGCAACTTAAAATGAGATCAGGGAGAGGTATTTTGAATGTAGGCAGAAATTTTTTGCTGGCACCAACACTGCCTGGCTTATGAAAATTGTTGAGAGTTGTTGTCTCACAATATTATCATGTGAAGCAGCACACAGTGATAGGGCTTTTTTCTAAACTACTAAAAAACATTAAGAATTAATTATGTTAGAGGCATGCCATTAATTGTGATGCAATTTTCACCATGTGTATAGTATTTAACTGCACATTTTGTCACAGTGCAATTATAGGAAATGTTTTTCCAAGATGTCTCTCTGGCTGTATATACATTGTGGTTGCTCTAATTATTTTCCCCGTGATAATGTACAACATTCCCAGGATCCTGTCTTGTAAACCATTCACTGATAGACAGGATGCATAGAGAGTAGTGTAGTGTAGTTTTCTCTTAATTTTATATTTTGTTGAGAAATAAATTTGAAAAAGTTGTGCAGTCTGCGCACATTTATTAGTCTCTGCCTTTTTATTTATGTTAGACACATGTCCAGTGCTTTGTTTCCAGTGCTGTGATGCTCTAAGTCCCTGAGGACACTAAAATAGCTGAGTGAAATTAACACTGAAAAAATATATAATAATTTGCCTCAAAATGACCACTGCTATTTGAAGTATGCTGTGCAGTGTGGTTCTGCTCTGAATTTTCACCCACATTGTATATGTGGATGCAATAATGATGAGCATGAAATTAGTCAGCAATTGGCAAACGCTGCACAAGTCACCACTCTATACTTGATCTCTTCCTGGAATCATGAGAGAATAATGTTTGCATTGGCTTTTAACCAAAAATCCTCTTAAAATACAACTTGATTTCGTATATTTTACCCAATTGTATAATTGTATGGACAAAATTTGTATATATTAAATGGCATATGCTCCATGAAATTTTCTCAAATATAGTATTAGCTATTTTAAAAACAATTTCTCCAGACATATGGTAACATAATGTGGCCAGCACACCTGTCTGGCTGGATAGAAAAACTGCAAAAAAGAAATAAAAAATTATCTGACTGTCCTTTTACTTCCACCTGACAAATCAATAGAGATTTCACCAATGTCGTTATTCTTAGATTATTATATGTTTAATGTAAATTGGAGAAATGACCTGTCTGTTGTCTTGCCAAGAGCAGTCTTTTCCTGATGTACCAAACCTCCACCCCTCCTTCCACAAAAAAGCCCCCAAACACTCCAAGACCTTACACATAAAACATTTAATGTGGTGGGGCACATTTTAAAAAATATTATTTTAGAAAAGCTGTAAGATTAAGAATTGCTAGCTATATTGTTGTATCACTGAAAAATGAGACTTTGAATTTTAGTATAGCTACAGTTTGAATCTTCAAAATCTTCACACTAAAGCTTTGAAATAGCAGGTTGGTACCACATGCATTAGATTAGACCCACTGACCAAACTCACTGGGAGTTTGAATTCTGATCACCATGGTAAGCATCAAATAAGTCAGAATTAGTATTTTTGTTTGGACTCTATGATACTCTGTAGAACATCTGAATCAGTTCCTTTTCTGAGTCTTATTCAGCCTTCAGGTCTATCTTCATCTAAATACACAGACAAACAAGTTGTAATGTAACTGGTCCTGGGTGTACAATGAAAACGTAAAATTCGAGATCTATGTTGAGACCTGAGACCCACAGACACTTTTTCATTATTTTTGGCTGGTTGAGGGTCATGTCACTGCACAGGCTGCATGGTTCACTGTCCTCCAGGCATGGATTTGCCAAACATGTGGGAAGGCTCCGTGCATCAACACCATGACCACATCCAGCCCTGGGTCTCAAGGCTGCCTTCTTCCCACCGGAAACCCCGATGAGAGGCACAATTGTCCTGAGAGTACATGATACAGCCACGGCTTCCTGATCTGAGGGAAGTAGTTGAGACTTTCTTCAGCTTTCCTATCTATAAAATGGTTTCATGGCTGGAATCATAGCTTAAAAGTTCTTTATACATTTTTGGAATTATTTGTTATCTTGAAATCAAATCACAAGGGATATAAAATTCCAGTAAATGGTTATAACGTAACACAGCATAAGCAATTTCTGATTGTATGAAGAAAATTTATTAAAATTGAGCATAATGGACTTTGTTTTATTATAAAAATGGTGTATATTAATCTGTTAACTTCTAAATTCAGATTTTTTTTTGTATCAATGCACTAATTTCTATGTTATCTTTGCTATAAAGACAACAGTAAACCAGATTCAACCCAATGCTGTGGTGTTCATAATGCCAGCATCCAGAGACCATCAATGGCAGAAGTTCATCATTGTTCATAAAGTCATATAATTTATTTTTTAAATTTAGAAGTCTTAGTTTGTGATATTAAATGGGTAAATTGGTATATTATCAGGTCATAAGAGCATAACTTCAAGCCACTCTCTAGGAAGGAGTCTAAATGTAAATAGAGCTAGAAAGGAGGAGATTTAAACTAAGCTTTAGAAATATTCCTAATTTTGAGCTCTTTGGAGTTTTTTTGCCACAGGAAAAAAAGAGAAGTGATGAATCCTTTAAAGTTTATCTAGGTGAGACATTAGAAAGTACAAGAAACAGTCTTTCACTGGAAAGTAAAGGGCAAGTTGATTTTTTATTTTCTAATGACTAATTCTACTATTTTTAAGCATTTTTGCTACCCAAAAGCCACAAAAGACAGCAATCATGAATAGCTACAAGACAGTGATATAGGTCTTGTTTTATTTCATTTTTTAAATTTAATTTATTTCATTTCACTTCATTCTCTAATTGATAGCAAAAAAAAATCCCTTAAAAATGTTGGTTTAGTGCTTTATTCATGAAGGACTTCCTGATGATGAGCTTTGTGAAGATCATCTGCTGTGCTACAGAGACAGATGTTTTCTGTGGCCCTGATTCAATAGAGCAATCCTGTTCAGGAAAGCAGTTAAACCAGAGAATATCCCAACAACCTGCAGATGAGAACATGACAATTTTTCAGTATTGAAAAGATCTAAAAACATATGCTTTAATGTGACATCTTTGACTGACAGTCAGCTTCCCTCAGATTATCCAGGGAGGAATTGAAACCAGATTAACTGGGGGCCTGAGTGAATGTATGAGCTTTTATAGATCTGATTTTTCCATTACCTATAAACTGCTCTGAGTATCAGGCTAACTTCAGGTCAGATTATTCCAAGTTTGGCAATTATTTTTCCTTATCTAGTTCTAAGTCTCCAGCTTGTGTCCTTTCCTGAGACAGTAGATCAATGTCCAAGCGACACATGATGTCAGTTTCTTATTTTGTGTTGGCCCTATGTGTCCAAACTCAAGAGCTGGATGACAACACACACTTCTGAGTGTCATGATTGTGACTCCAGAACCTGTGTATGAATCTATATTTACATCAATACAACTTTTACAAAAAAGACTTATCAATTTTTTCTTTGCAGCTCTGAAACTTTTGGCAGAGTTCCCACAGGTATGGGACAATTTCCCCTTCCCATTCCAGTCAAGTTAAGTCGCAGATGACCGGAAAAAAAGAAACATTGCACTCATCTTTAAAAAGAGTAAAAAAGAAGATCCTGGGACCTACCAACCTGCCTGCCTCACCTCTGTGCCTGGGAAGATAACGGGACAGATCCTCCTAGAAGCTGTGCTAAGGCACACAGAGAACAGGAAGGTGATTCAGGACACCCAGCATGGCTGCACCAAGGGCAAGTCCTGCCTGACCAACCTAGTGCCCTTCTCTGATGGGGTGACTACATCAGCGAACAAGGGCATGACTATGGATGTCATCTATCTGGACTTGTGTAAAGTCTTTGACATAGTCCCCCACAATGTCCTTCTCTCTAAATTGTAGAGAGATGGATTTGATGGGTGGACTGCTAGGTGGGTAAAGAAATGGTTAGATGGTTGCATCCAGAGGGTAGTGGTCTGTGGCTCCCAGTCCCAATGGGTATCAGTGACAAGTGGTGACCCTCAGGAGTCCGTACTGGTACCAGTGCTATTCAATATCTTCATTAATGATGTAGGTGAAGGGATCGAGTGCAACCTCAACAAATTTGCAGATGACACCAAGCTGAGTCGTGTGGTTGACACACCTGAAGGAGGGGATGCCATCCAGAGGGACCTGGACAAGCTCGAGAAGCAGGTCCAGGGGAATCTCATGAGGTTTAACATGACCAAGTGCAAAGCGCTGAACCTGGGTTGGGTGTTGGGTTGTGGTATCAACATAGGCTGGGGATGAACAAATCCAGAGCAGCCCTGCTGAGAAGGACTTGGGGGTGCCAGTGGAGGAGAGGCCGGACATGACCCAGCAATGTGCACTTGCACCTCAGAAAGGCAGTTGTGTCCTGGGCTGCATCCAAAACAGAACGGGCAGTAGAGTGAGGGAGGGGATTCTGCCCTTCTGCTCTGATGTTGTGAAACCCCACCTTCAGTACTGCATTGACCTTTGGGGTCCCCAGCACAGCAAGAACATCGACCTGTTGGAGAGGAGGGCCACCAAGATGGAGCCAAGATTAGAGGGATGGAGCACCTCTCCTATGAGGAAAAGCTAAAAATTTGTGATTATTCAGCCTAGAGAAGAGAAGATTTCAGTGTGAGCTAATGGCAGCTTTCCAGTACCTTAAGGGGGCCTGCGAGAAAGATGGAGAGAGGCTATTTACAAGAGCATGTAGTGACAGGACAAGGGGGAATGGCTTTACACTGAAAGAGAGTTGGTTTAGATTAGAGATTGGGAAAAAATTTTTTACTGTGAAGGTGGTAAGACACTGCTCAACACAGATTGCTCAGAAAAGCTGTGGATACCCCATCCCTGGAAGTGTTTAACGCCAGGTTGGACGGGTCATTGAGCAACCTGGTTTAGTGGAAGGAATCCGTGTGTGTGGCAGGGAGGTTGGAATGAGATGATCTTTCAGGTCCCTTCCAACCCAATCCACTCTATGATCTATGATTCTAACCACATCAAAGTAGTTCTTCAGCAAATCGTGCCACAGGACAAAAGACCTTGTGACACAGGTCTATAGCACGGCCAAGGGAGGAGGAGATGACACAGCTGAGATTCAGACCCCACGGATTTCTGAGTAGCGGCTGCTACCACAACTGCTTCGAAAGAAGAAAACATTCAGCTTTAGACAGGATCACGTCCCCTCCATATCTTGCTTTTTGCATTTTCATTCTTATCACTGTGAACCATCTAAACCACAAAATAGTCCCTTTCCCCACCTTAATCACATCCCCATGCTACTTCTGTTGACCAGAGCTGATTCATTTACAAGCTGGAAACCTGCTGGCACTGACCAGTCTTGATGACTGACCTCTGTTCTGGTATAAGCTCAGTTAGTTCATAGAGGGTCCATATGGCAGTTTTCTCTCCCCCTTCCCCCTTCCCTTCTGATTCTCCGAAAGTCTGCAGTTTTGTATGTCTTTTGCAGTGTCTCCCCATGAGTATTTCACTTCTGTTGGCACTTTCCATAGCAGTATTAATAATGACATTTTGCTGGCATGGGGCCAGCTGTAAAAGTTTATGGAGTAATTTTGTAATAGAGCTGCAAGAGCTTAGCAAAAACCCAGCAGGTGAACAAGCTTTCCCCCTCACTCTTTTAAAATAAAAGCTCTCCCATTCCACAAGCTTTGCAAAGCCTTTGCACCAGGGTTTCTTGGAGGCAAGATGTGCATATTTTAATGTGACAGGTTTAAGAACCAGCATTCTCCTGTGGCACTCCCACCTCCAGCTGCAAGGCTGTGCCCCTAGCCCCCATTCCGAGCCATGCTCATTGCAAACATTGAATATAAAATTGCTGTTTTCCCCTTGCCCTCCACCTTCCAGCTGCATATTCCCACCCTGGTTCCCTGCTTGGAGCAATGATTTAATAAATATATCTACAATAATCATCAGCGCCTCTGCCTGCCCTCCCCCTCCCAGCTGCAGTTTCCCACCCTTATTTGTCTTTTGTGCCATGATTAGTACATATGTTTAAAATAAAACTCATCATCTCCTTCTCCCTTCCTCCTTCCAGCTGTGGACTCTTCCCTGCCTCCACCTTACCCAGATTTTCAGATCTGGTTTGTAGGTAAATTTCATAGAAAAATGGAACCTCTACAGTGCCTTCCCTTCCTGCTGTCTGCCATTTCCTTGTTGCAAATGAAAGAGTGGGCTCTAATGTGGAAGCAGATCATAGCCCTCACTGGTGTTGACATGAAGCCATGAGTGATCTGAAGAGAGCAGAAAGATTCCTCTGCATTTGAATCAGTTTCCTGCCAGTGTCTCAGCCATGAGGGGCAAGATCCTGAAGGATGAGGCTGTAGCCAGAACTGCAGTGCTCTGTGTAGGAAGCCAAAGCTTTCCTGATACCTTTTGGTTCAGCTGTGTGACAAATCACAGTATGATGAAATAGCTGAGGCTGGAAGGCACCAACCCTGTTCTTCAAGTAGAGTCAGCTGTAGCAGGTAGCTCAAGGTAATGTCCAGTCAGGTTTGAGTATCTCCAAGACTGGAGAATCCATGACCTCTCTGGGAAACCTGAGCCAGTCTTCAACTATTCTCATGGTAAAGCAGGTTTTCTTGAGTTTTGGCAGACTTTTCTGTGTCTCATTTTGTGTCTGCTGTCTTTTGTCTATCAGTGGGAACTACTGAGCAAAGTCAGGTGCCGCCTTGTTTACATGATCCATCAGGCGTTTTTACATGTGGTTAAGATCCCTCATAGTCTTTTCTTCTGCAGTCTGAGCACTTCCAACTCTCTTAGCTTCTCCTTGTATGTTAAATTATCCAGTCTCTCAACCATCCTTCTGGCCCTTTGCTGAATTTCTCCCATATGTTTGTGTCTCTCTTCTGCTGGGGAGCCCAGACTGGGGCACAGCACCCAGACATGTCTCACGAGTGCTGAGGGGAAGGATCACTTCTCTTGACCTGTGGACAACATGCTCCCTAATGCAGCCCACCAGGCTCTTGGTCTTCTTTGTCACAAGGGCACATTGCTGGCTCATGTTCAGCTTGTCCACTAGCAGCCACAAAAACCTTTCCTGCAAAGCTACTTTCAGAGGATTAGCCTCTAGCATGTCCTGGTGCATGGGGTTTCTTCTTCCCCAGATGCAGACTTTGCACTTCCCTTTCTTGAACTTCTTGGCCCATTTCTCCTGCCGTTCAAGGTCCCCTTGAACAGCAATGCAACCAGCTGGTGTAGCAACCATTACTCACAGTTCCGTATATTCTGCAAATTTGTTTAGCATTCACTCTGCCCCACCACCTAGGCCATTAATGAAGATGCTAAGTGGGCCTGGATCCAGTATCATCTCCTGGGGCACACCTCTAGTGACTTGCCTCCATCTGGTTTTCATGTCACAGATAATAGCCCTTTGGGGTGGCAGTTCAGCCAGTTTCCAGTCACCTCACTGGCCATTTATGTGGCATCTACTTGAGCAGTTTATCTATGAGGATGTTATAGGAGACAGTGAAAGCCTTGCTGAAATCAAGACTAACCATTTCTCTCCTCTCATCCACTGCACCAATTAAGTCATCACAAGAGGCTGTCAGAATGGCCAGGCATGATTTCTTCTTTGTAAATCCATGCTGATCGTTCACAATCAACTTCTTGTCTTTTGTGTATAGAAATGGTTTCTAGTACTATTGGCTCTACCATGTGCCAAGGGACGTGAGATTGACTGGCCTGTAGTTCTAAGGCAAGACTGAAAACCAAGCCTCCTGAAGAAAGGAGTGACATTTGTTCTGTTCTAGCCCTCAGGAAAGTACCCTGATCCCCATGATCTTTCAGAGATAATTGAGAGTGGCCTTGTCACAACATCAGCCAACTCCCTCAGTATCCATGGGTGAACCACCACTAGTCCCATGAACATCTGTATGTCCAAACTGTTTAAATGTTCCCTGATATGATCCTTCTTTACAAAGGGTAAGTCTTCTCTACTCCAGGCTTTACCATGGGTCTCAGGGGCCTTGGATTCCTAAAGGCTGGTCTTACCAGTGAAGACTGAGGCAGAAAAGACATTAAATACCCCAGTCTTTTCCATGTCCTTCCAGGTCCTAGTGACCTGTCACTAGGTCCCTTATCCTGTTCAGAAGTGGGGTCACATTTTCCCTAGTTTTTCTTTTGCTGCTGATGTACCTGTAGAAACCCTTCTTGTTTTATTTCACATCCTGTAGAGGCCCAAAGGACTAGATGAGCTTCCTAACTCCTTCTCTGCACACATGAACAACATGCCTATCTTCTCTTTGGGTAACCTTATCTTTGCTTCCACCTTTGCTTACCTGTTCTATTTCTGTTTTGTCAGGAGCATCTTGCTCATCCACAAAGGCCTCCTGCTGCCTTTGCTTAGTTTCCTGAGCCTCAGGATGACCATTCTGGAGCTTAGAGGACCATTTCTCCTGGTCCCCTCTTCTATCCCAGCCTATCTTCCCTGGGATACTTTAGAGCAGATACATGAAGAGTCTAAGCTGGTTCTCCTGAACTCCAGGGCTTTGACTCTTCTGTTTGTTTTGTTCTCCTCTTGGGATCCTGAACTCCATCATTTCATGGAGCTCAAAGGCTGTGCTGTACTTTCACATCTCTGATCAGTTCTGCCTTGCTTGTAAATATGACGTCCAGAACATCTCTCTCATGTGTGATCATCTTGATCAAATGTGTCAAAAAATTGTCATCTGTGTGCTCTAGAAGCCTAGATTTCTTTGCCTTGATGTATTGTCCCTGCAGAAAATACTGGGGTGGTTAAAAAAGGCTTCATTTATTTCTTCCTGATCAGAACATTTAGCAGGTGGGTAGCAGGCACCCACTGCAATGCAGCCACTGTTGGTCTGCCTTGTAATCCTGACCCGCAACCTCACAGCTAGCTCACTGTCCAGGCCCAGACCAAGGTCCAGGTGATCCTACTGCTCTCACACAAAGGGCAACTCCCCCTCCTTGCCCTCTCTGGGCAAGCCCTGTCATTCCTAGAGAGACAGCACCATCCACAACAGTGCAGCTGTGGTGGGAGCTGTTCCACCCAGATCTGTGATCCCAGTGATATGACAGCCCTGCAACTGCACACAGACCTCTCGTTCCTCCTGTTTGTTCCCCATGCTGCTTGCATTAGTGCAATGAATTAGTGCCCTCCAGAGAGGCACCCAGCCAGGCTGATTCTCCAGAAGAGACACGAGAGCTTTCCCAATAATACTGTCCAGAAAGCACATCCTTATTTATGAGCATACGTTTGAGATGGCCTCCCTTCGGCCCTGTTTTGTCGATTAAGCTCTGTCAGGTGGATCCCATGTGTGATTGTAGTGTTCCTCGACTGTCATATGATTGTAAAAAGCAAATCCCTACTGTCAACACCTGCTGTGCAACCAGTTGTTGACCCACAAGATCTGTCCTCTTTCCTCAAGCCCATGTCATGTGGGAGAGACATGAGGAGTTTTGTATTGGACAACAGTCAAGGATGAAGCATGTGGTATTTTATGAAAAGCATTGTGAACTTGCTGCCCCAGGGAATACTTTTTTCTCCCAAACTCACTCCAAGTACACACACAAGGCAAGAAAGGGACTTTCTCTTTCCTCTACATTGAACTTTGCAAGGACTCCAGAGGCTTGGTGAGTTTTGGGGCTAGACTTGGACCAATAAGAAAGGTGGAAAACCGGAAATGCCTGCTCAAACTCTGCATCAGCATCTCTAATCCCTACCTGCCTTATTCTGAGAGATGCTGATGGCATGACTCAAGTCAAGTTCCTTGTGGCAGGCACTGGGGTGGTGCTCTGCATGATGCACGAGTGGGGCAGGCTGAATGTACAAAGGGATCTTTTGGGAGTTAATCCCACAGGAGTAATGCTGAGTCCACAGAAGATAACTTAGTTTGGGTCTAGATGTTACTGGAACACTTTGGGGGTGGCCCGGGAGGTTATGGTGCCTACAAACTGGATGATCTATCTTACGCTAGTGCCTTTTGGGAGCAATCCCACAAAGTAAAGAGGAAAGGGCCACCATGTTACAGTAGCAGTTAGATTATGATATTGATAGTAATTGGTCTTAATGATATGTTCAGAACCACATATAGTTCAAGTAAGTTCTTCATCCATACAGCTTGCGTACTGTCATCTGGGATATGCATCAGCTTTTTGTAGAATGAAGGAGCTTCTGGAAGCATGGCACCTGGACGGAAACAGAATGATATCCTCTACAGTGTCACATGAAGCAAAACAGCTCTGCTGCCTCCTCTGGGACAGGTGTCATGATCTCCTTGCCCACTTTGGAGTGGCTAGTACTGTTAATAATGCTAATGAGGAAAATCCAAGGTTGTTGTCCAATAGTCTTTTTCTAATTGCATTTAATCGGTGCCTTGCAAAGCAAAGGTGGGTCTGCCAGAGAAAGTTGATACTGTGCTAGAACAGGGTGAGTTATTTAATTGTTATTCAAAGTAGATCGTTTATAGGAAATTTAAAAATAAAAAAAAAGCTTCTGTTCCACAGTGTTTCTAGTTGGCTGGAATAGATCAACATCTCATCTTTCACCTAAATAGGAATCCCTGAACTCCCTCAACTCTTATTTCTGAGTCAGTTTCTAGCTGAAACAGCATTCCAGAAAGAAGATAAGATTATCCTTGATCAAAACAATGTTGTTATTCTCTACTCTGGCTGGAGAAACTCTGTGGAGGAAGTGGCTGCTGAGACAGGGAAAGAAGAAAAGCCAGTGTTAGGCTATCTTGGGACTATTCCACCTTCTGGAACACAGAACTGGAAGAGCTCTGTGTCTTGCAGAAACATAAACTCTGCTCCACTGGTGTCCTCTGGCCCTGTCTCACCTCTCCCCTAACGTGTCTTCAGCATACTGTTCTCACAGCCCTAAACCTGTGCAACAAAGAGCTGTTTGGTTTACAGGCTCATGCACAAAGCCCAGACAGAAACCCCCTCTGACATTACAGTTTTCACCACTAAAGAGACCTTTGGCCCTATGGTCCAAGTATAGCAGTAGAACAAACATTCAGTGGTTGCAGAAAGCTGCAGGTCAGGGTAATCACAATGTACTGAAAACTCACCAAATAGTCATCAATCAGAAGCATGGAGCCTTTGTTCGAAGACCAGACCAGCATCATCTGGTAGAAATACTTGAAGTGCCTCAGTATTTGTTATTTGACAGCGATTTGTAGCTGGAACAGTAACACCTGCAATAGCTGAGCATGGAGTGCAACTTGTATTATGACCACCTGCATGGTTTCATCCAAAGCCCATCAAAGCTGGGAGGGAGTCTTTGGCTTCAACTGTCTTTCAGTCAGGCATTAATCTAATGTACCAAAACTATCTCAGACAAAATCCTTTTTATATCAAACTGCCCTCTGAAACTACCTTCCCCCCACTTTTTTTTATTGCTTCATCAAAATACATCCAGCTGTTCCTGTGCTTGTAGCAGCACAATTTGCCCCAGACATTCCAATGGAAAATTGTGTACATATATAAGTCAGTAACAGCTGAATCCATTTTCTTGAAACTCCCTTATTTTAAATCTAATGGAAATCTAGAGAATGTGATTTGCTTGCCTTAACTTCATTAGCTCAGTAATTTTAAGATTATTAGCACTGGGCTTTTTTACTTCTGCTCAATATGTTCTGAATTCCATCTCTTTGCTCATAGAAAAATGTTGTTACACAATGGTTTATTTTAAACTGTAATTGTCCAGCAAACTTTAAACACATATTAGGCCAATACAGTGCAAAGAGAAAGCGGCAGTAATCTCTTCACTACTCCCAGCTGTTATTGGCTGCATGACATGATAATAATAATAACTTGCATTTCTGTAGAATATTTTGCTTCAGGAAAAAAATTGAAGGATGTTGGACTGCTCTCGAATAATTTATGAATTCCATATGTTTATAAGTGTCTTTAAATATCATGAGGGATTTACAGTATGGAAATATGTTTGCTCCTAGGAGGTGTTGACTGTCCATGGGCAAGGAAGAATATTATTGCATTTAGGATATGCTGCAAATGCCATCTGCTCTGATGTCCTACATCTGTGCAGCTGTGGGGTTTAGAAAACTCTGCCCACCTGGGAACACGTGTCCCAAGCAGGATGTAGAGGAGAACCAAAACTCCCAGACACTGAGTTAAACAACTTCTGAAGGAGGTAAGGAATGGGTTTTAAAGAAACGGACTTTCAGGAAAAACTAATAAATAAATGTCATTGAAGTTCTCTGTTGAAACATGACAAAATCTGAGGTAACATAAGTGTATTAAAACCAATGTTTTCAAAATTTTTAATCTTTTGTTCTAAAGGATTAATCTGTGCAATGTTAAGAAGGCTGCCCCATAAAATCTTCCAGAGAAGTGACTGTTCAGCCTAAAAGGAGCTTGTGAAATTATGTTGGCAATTCAGGTAATCGAGGGACTAGTCTAAGGCCAGGAAAATTGGAGCCTTGGTCTCAAAGATGGATGAGGTGCCTTCTGAGGGACCATAACATCTGGCAGAAGAGAAATTCATCCTATTAATACCATCAGAGATTGGGACAAGTGTCAGGGGCTGAAAGCTGCATCTTTCGTTTGTGTGGAGAGTCTGTCGTGAAACTGGAAGTTTATGGTACATACAGATGTATGGTTTGAGACAAGAAAATGCTTCATTTTGATGTTTTCAGTTAGCATATTTCTCTTTTCTTGTTCCCAAGCGAAAACATTCTGCTTTGTTTAACTGCCATCCCAGTTAACACCCATGTACATCTCCAGATGATTAGGAGAGCGCTGTAGCTTGGGTGTTGCAGGCCAGTGCTCACCACTGTGGCTACAGGTGCCTGACCAAGTTTCCTTGTGGTCCCTTGTGCTTGGCTCTGGAGTTTATTGGCTCCCATGGGTCAGCTCAAGACCTGGATGGAAGGGGAACGTCCCCATTGCAGGGAATGTAGTCCGGCCAAGGCAGACCTGTAATGCGGAGGGGAGAGAGCATGGGCCACCTGAGCTAAAAACTTCCATAATGGAAAGTGTTGCTGCTGGGAAACCAGAATAAATCTGGGATGACTTGGAAAAAGGTCCATCTCGTAACTTTAATAGACCAGAATGCATTGAAAATGCTGAAGCACTATAAAATGACTACTTTTTTTTTAACCTCAGTGATGGAGACCTGAAGCGTTTCACAATATAAAAATTCTTTGAAAGCTCATTTAGACAGAATCAAAACAACCAGACCTCCTTAAAAACAAGTTGCTTTGTATTATAGAGCAGAAAATATAGTACGCTCATAGGTAATCCACCAGACCACAGCACATCCCAGGAAAGTCATTACATCTGAATCCTGCTTCCATGGAGGCTGACAGCAAAACTCACACTGATTTTGCTAGCAGAAGTTCACCTCTTGGATGCAGTGTAAGTTACTCCTGTAAGAGTCAACAAACACCTCTGTTTTAACCATGAAAAATCAGGACCACACCAGCCCAAGCAAAGATTTTCCGTGAAATTTCCACTGCTAAATGAAAAAATAGTAATGTAATTTAGCATGCTGATGACTATTGCTCAAAGTGTATTCCCTGGTTAATGTGCAAAAGCAAATGAAAAGAACAGGTTTATCTTATCTGAAGTATTCATTATAGTTTGGCGATTTTTTACACTATTCTGGGCAAAATAATTTTTTATATTCTTCTATATTTACTTTCTCAGTCTCCTGTGAAGCCTAAATAGAAGTTTTGTAGAAGATGGTGTTCTGTGGAAGATAGTGGAATAGCACTTTCCTTTTTCTGAGTAAACTGTCAGCCTAAATTTACCATTAAACAACTTAATGGAAAAGGTTGGACTTAAGTAATATCCTAAATAATAGATTTCTCTGAAACTGTCCGCATGCTTAAATGACACCATACATAAATGTATGCACTTACCTGAGTTTTTCTTTCCCAGACAATGAAATTACATTGAAAGTACTGATACTACTTAAACCTTTTAAAAGAATAATGAGAATAATAATGAAAATATTAATAATATTTATTAATTATTATTACAAGTATAAATAATTAAAAATTAATAATAAATAAACAAACATAAATAAAATTACCAAATAGAAAGCAATAGAAGCCATGAATTTTTATTGAAAAGCAGATCTTTATTTTCTAGTCATGTAATTTGAAAGAAATTTTGAGTAACATTTTATCTCTGTTTTGGAGCTGTAATAATGCTACTTCTTTGCATTTTAACTAAATTGCAGCACACCTCTGTCCCACTGAATTTTCTTATTTTTATTTTGTTCACAGAGTACAGTAAGCTTTCTACGTGCTACCATTTTTCTGAAGAAAGTGTAAGCATTAGTCCCCTGCCTTGGCATGAGAAGTTTGAGTAATTCAAGTTTCATACAAAGGTTTTTCCAGCCCCATTTAGAAGTCCTGTGGAGGTCTGAAGGGCTGACTAGAGTCGATTGAAATTGAAATGGTGGTTTCAGTTCCTTTTTCTGGTTCTTGCAGAAATCACACAGTGAATTCTATTCAAAATTAATTTCCTTAAGCCATAGGTATTAGAATTGAAATCTGACACTTTTTTTTTTTAAATATCACAGAATCACAAAGTATTCTGAGTTGGAAGGAACTTACAAGGATCATTGAGTCCAACTCTTAAGTCATATCTTTTGCAAAAAAAAAAAATTTCAAATTAAAACTTAAAAAAAGAGTGAGATATTGTGATCCACATTTTTCAGCCTACCATCTTCAACATGCAGTGCAACCACTTGAGGAAGCAAGTGCTGGAATTGCCTTCCTTAGCTGGGTGTATAAAACAGGAATATCTTTCTGTAGTGATATTGCCAATACAATCGTCCACTCAACAATGTCAAGCCTTTTTGTGGACAACGGTACAGAAAATCTCTGAAAAATGCAATGAGGACTGACTTAGATAGCACTTGCCAACATTTCTAAAATTGCTAGAGGAGTAGATGCTACCATCAGCCTCAGAGGTTGTACACATATTGCCCTGGAAAAGAGCTGTGCTTCCTTTCTTCTGCATGTATAAGGTTAAAGAGTGGTTGTTGTGGTTTGCAGTACTTCAGAAAATTATTAAAGAAAGGGTAATGAAGGTCTAAGTGCAAGTAAGCATGTAAGGGGGTAAAGCCTTACATGTTCCTGTCAGAATGATAACTTGTGAGACTTCAGAATCAACAGTGAAGCAAGATTCCCTTTCTATCCTAGCTTCTGCCCTCCCACTGCTCTTGAGGTGGCAGGAGCCATTAATTAAATTCTCTCTTAAACCTCACAATTTATTGCACTGTCACACTCTTGTCAGCAACTTCTATCCCAAATCTGCCCCTGCTCAGAAACACTCACTGGTTTCAAACACCCCTGTAAGATATATGCTGATACAGGGCAAACCTGAGCCCGAAAAAGATATTTTACAACTTACAGTGATTTTTCATGGTCTTGAATCAACATCCCTCCATCATAACTAAGCTCTACGAGATATAGAACTGCCATCAGTTACTTTTCATAGATATAAAATTACTCAAGTGGAAAAAAATCAAGCCTCTCCATTTTCAAGACTGACATTCCCATGTCTTGGGTACCAGCTTCCACAGGAGTAAAAAAAGTCACACAACCTCTTTTAAAAGAGGGTGACCTCCTTTCATGTCTGTTCCAGGATATTTTGATTTGAGCACTAAACTTCATAGGGCAGAACTTAAAATTGCACTTGTGATGTTTCATTGAGTTGACTATAGTTTCTGAGCTGCTATGTTCAAAGGCCTACAGGATACTTTATTTCATTTAAGCCCTGAATGAGAGTAAACATACAGGAGTAACTGATTTGCCTTCAGTTTATCTACCGCAGCTCGTGAGATCCCAGCATATAGACCTTTACTTAATCTGACACATTCTTTACAGATACCTGGGTATGAAATACTACACTGCAGGGCAATAAATGCTAAGACACCATTATCTTCTCCTCCTAACAAGACATTTTCTTGTGAAAGTTAGTATGGGAGGGACTATGTTATGGGAGGGGGAAGGAAAGACAGTTTAGGACCTGTATAAGGACCGACAGAGCTTACTGATGTCTCCTTTTGAAAAGCTGAAGCAAAGATCCTTGCTGTGTTTTACATAGAGCGGAGAGACTGAGAGTATACATCAAATGGGGTATGGGTGCTGTGATGTAATGTGAGCAGGAGACACCTCATCCCATGCTGCACTATGGGACTGCTGGAGTAAAATGCTGGGAGAGAAAAGGGGAAAAAAACAGAGAAAGAGGAGAAGTTTGGAAAGCAGTACAATTCCAGGAACTAAAGTATTCTGATATTGGTCTAAGACTCAAGTCAAATTATATAGATACATTCCCTGCTACTCATTAGTTAAAATCAAAAAGCATCACCTGACATACTTCACAAAATATTGTGTGGATAGACTTCTGGTGCAGGAGTGCAGAGGTCTGGCTGCCTTGACACACACTGCTCCTGACCTTGCTTTGCCTTGTAGAATTCATCCTGCACTCTCCTTGAGGCAGTCACAGAGATGAAAATAGGATATCTGAAGTGATACTCAAATACCAAAGATGTCAGCTTCTTAGGTAATGTGAGGACAGCTGACAGTTATCACAGGTTTGAGATCTTAAGGTTACATGCTTAGTGTTTTCCCCTGTGCTTAAGATCCATGGATACTTCTCAGACATCTTTTAATTTCCTTTTCTTATCACCACTTTGTATGTGTGTTCTGCATGTGAAATGTTTAAAAATAGCACGAGAAGATAAGAAAAAAACCCCAGAGTCTTTCAGGTAAACTCAAGGTTGTGTTCTTGGATAATTAGGGATGCCTCCAGCTCAACTTTGTGTCATCCTCTTCTGGAGTCTGGTACACCCTCTTTCCTGGTGTTGGTATGTTCATAGTGCAGGGGGGACATTGACATACCAATAAAGATTTTTTTCTTAGATCTGCTTGCTAAGTCAATCCATCTCCAGAGGAACACAGCTACCAGTCAGTCTTTTAAAACTGCATGGATTAGCAACAGATGTTTTCTCAGTCATACAATGGAAAACACTTTTTTTCTTCTTGTGAAGGAAGAAACATATTTCTCTGGACTTGGTACAGTCAGCAATGGTTTGGGTATGGTCTTCATCCACAATAGCTTTGGTAACAACACATATAATGTAAGACAACCATCTCGCCTTCAGTTATTTAAGAGAAACCTGATTCCACTCCTGAGACAAAAAAAACTCTGGCCAAAGGAAGTTCAGTTGGCTTCTTCTTTCTCTGAAAAACAGACCACACAATTGTGGTGGATGAAAGAGTAGCCAAAAAATTAAGAGATCATTTTCAGACAAATATATTTTTTTTCTGAATACAGTATTTTTTCCCAGTCTTTCCACCCTTGTGATATGAACTACTGCATATGCTTTATAAAATTACCATCTACTGCTCAGTTGTTTATTTTTGTAATCACTGGATTTCATTTCATTTGTTTGCCTTTTGACCCTGTTTTGATTATGTAGAGTTTTAATAATCAAGGGATCTGTAGATTAAAGTCTATTTAATGCAATATGCTTTCCACATAATATTGGAGGAATTTCACCAGCATTATTGACATGCTGATTTATCCCCACAATCAAGCAAGCACTGAAATTACTAGAAAGAGATTTTGATTTCTCTGCTGCCTTTCCTTTTGATACTGATTTTGGTGTTTTGATTTTTTTTTTTTTTTTACTTATAACCAGATAATTTTGTTAAATTAATTTAAATCTTGAAACCCAATCATGTGGTTCGTTTTAGATTTTTAAAAACCTACCAACTTGGATTTTTCCAGTAACTTCATATCTGAGTCAGGTCTGTTGACCCTTGTTGCTGCTTTCTTTTAAACAATTTGCTGAATTGTACAATACTCATCTGAGCATAAGGTTAGACTTGAAATGCCACCAAGTATATTTTATTTCTGAAACACCCTGATTTTCTAAATCACTCAGTGATTTGAAAGTCAATTGAATGAAGCTCAGAAGAAATGGGAGAACAAGATTTACTGTTAATTTGATATTTGGAACTGACATTTCACTCTGCATGTGAATGCTGAAAAAGCTGCCAAAACCAGGCTTTGTTAAAATATCATAATAACTGGTTCCTCTGCTCCCAAATACAACATTGTTTGGTGAAAACAATATATTCTTCAGCCCCTTCACTCTACTATCTATTGTTTTATACCAGTTATTTATAAAAGGAAATGTCTGACTTTTTAAAATGGAATAGTTGTGTCAGTATTTGATTAACTTCTTCTCCCTCTGCATTATCAGTCTTGATTTAAACAGCAGGTCATTGTGTTCTGATTATCTCATGTTTTAACCAGTCAGCTCCTTTTGCTTTTTGCCTTTTTTCTACCAAGATCAACCTCAGGTTGTTTTCCCCTATAAGAATCTCTCTGTATGTTATGCCACTGTGCTCTAAAATGGACCCTTGTGTCTTTTGGCATGCTGAGAGGAGCCATGGGCTGGTTGGTGTCTGAGGCATGTCTGGGTGCAGATGTCCATGGCCAGACAGAGTGTCTTGGCTAGGAGTCCAGCGGGTCACTCCCCTCATGAAGAGCCCTGGTGCTCACCGATAGTGTTGTGTGAAACGAGGTCCTGCCCAAGATGAAAATTGGTTCCAATTGACTTCTGCAAGAGTTCAGTAAGGGTAGACAGACATTCTCTTTCTGCAGATACTAGAAAAAATAACAATGAGCAAAATGTAGGTAATGCAAAATGTCAGACAGCCTACCAAGTGGCTAATCCTTGGTGACTGTGCTGTTGGATGGAGAGCACTGTGCTCTGTCACAGCACATGGCTGTCCGAATTCAGTTTTACTGTTACATATATAAGGCTTCCTCAGACGAGACTGCCAACCCTCTCCCCTGCACCTCAGTTGCAGTTCTTCGTTCTCAGAATAGCTTACCTGCTCCTGAATAGCAGGTATCCAAGGGTGTGATTGCCACCTGTGAGCAATGCTATCTGCCAGGGAAGAAAAGTCATGTTGGTACCTTCAGCAGGGTTCAGGACGTGCCCTTCCAGCCCTGTGTACCAGAGCTGCCTTCTGCAGCTGTTCTGACCATCGTGGTCTCTCTGAAACCAGACAAGGCATTGACTCAAGGCATTGACTCAGCCAGCTGGATTATACAAAAGCTGTTTTAGATTGAAGACCTTCATAGTTTTGTGACATGCTCCAGACTATTTCTGTGTTCAGCTGCAAAATAGTACTTGAAAGCTGAAGGATCGCAATCTTTGTGTTCTTGGTGAAGCACTTGACAGGGCATGGTTTGTAACAGCAATACACTGTTCTTCCTTGACTCTAAATCTTAGTGCTACAGTTCCTCAAGCAACTATCTGACACCCTGAAGACTGGGAGGAAGGACAGTTGCAGTTTTCAGTGGTGGTCACTGCATGGAGCTGACCACTGGCCGCTCCCCAGTACAGACCCACCTGTTGTGAGGGCACTAGGCTGGTGGTATGCCTAGGGGCACTAATAATCTGCTGAATGTTTGGTGTGGGACTGACTCAGAACTGCATCCCTTTAAAAATATCTGCTTTCCTGGATGCTTGACAATGTTTTTCAGTCATACATTTCTTCCTGGAATTCACTGTCATGAGAAACATGTCTACCTTTTGCTAGTCAGGGCAAGCATGTTAGTGACAGCCTGCATATACTGAAAACTGTCTGTATGTTGGGTTGGGCTGTTGAAACTTCTCTTCCGAGTGTGTTACTTTCATTGTATAGCATTTAGATTACACTTACTGTTTGTTTAACTTCTTTGTAGCAGATCTAGTTATTTCCAAAACTGCTTGGAGCCTTTTATCATGATATTTTACTTTTTTCCCCTCATCTGTTTAGGCTTAAGCACTCTGTATATGATAAAAAATTGTTTTATTTTCCTGTAAAACACCTTGGATACGGAATACAACCCATATGGCAGTTTAAGGAAACAGCATCTCCCAAAGAGGGTGTTGAATGTGCACAAATATGTTCTTGTTTTTTACTAGGGGCACCTGCCAAAACCCTGCTGACACATCAAGTGTAAAAAAATATTTGGCATCAGTCATCTCCTCCAAAATTTCCTTGTAGATATTGGAAAATATTCTCTTTTATGTATTTATTTAATTCTGCATGATATTTCCTGGTCCCCATGGTCACATCTGTATGGAAAAGTAAACATGGCGTGGCATGTTCTCAAGTACTGAGGCCAACTAGTCCATCCTGGTAAATTTGCTGTCCCTCAAAATAGTGACAAGTTAGTAGAGCTGGACCTTGAAAATATTTAATCTATTTATTGAAACATAACTTAAAAGGACTAAATCAGAAGTCAGATTGGAGACTGTCTAGCTGCCTTATAGGAAGAGGGAGATGGCAGGAGCAAGAAGTGGGTAGGTGATGGCAGGAAGAGAAAGAGGAGAATCCAAAATATGTTCAGGTCAGTGTCATCCTCTCCTCCCTGCAGGTGGAGGCAATTGAGGGCAGCCCACATCACTCTGAGCATGCTTCTGCTGCATGCTCCTGGAGGGCTGGCCAGCTCTGCTGGGTGAACACTCATCTCTGCTCTTCACCATGTTGGCCTGCAGCGACACAGAGCAGAGCACAGAGACCTGTGGAGGCAACAGGCATCCTGAAGCAGCAGCTGATGTCATAGAGAAAATGTTTTCCATGCAAAAAGAGGTCACATCTGTGTGTTCTTGCCTGCGCCATGTGGCTGTGGGCTGGTTGGGTCTGCACCACTGCCCATTCAATAACATGGCACAGGCTGCCCTGGGTCCTCACAGTTTTCTGGAGGAGGACGGAAATACAACCGAACAGGCTCTTGCAAGGACCTTGCACGTTAGCTGCCAAAAGAGGCAGCATTTGCAGAGCATCTGCAGTCACCCAGATTCGTCCCTGAGTGGATGGATGCTGGGCAGAGTTTGATTACCTGGATGGGACTGGCAGTGCTGGAGAAAGTGCAGAGTGAAGGTCAGGGATGCGTTTCTGTGGGTGCCTGCCATGGCAGTGCCTGTGACCCACAGGGAAGCCATGTGGGGTGACCACCACTGACCACAGCACTGCCTGGGACTTTGCGGTGTGTGGTGACCTCAGAGAGAGGTGGGTGCTCCTGGCTCTGCCCGCTGCTTCTGGTGGGCTTCCCTGATGAAACCCAGGGAGTCACCAAAGAGTTGGGGAGAAGGTACCATCAAGTCTACATAGTGACAATACAGGGACAATATAGGGTATAAACAATCGGAGCAATGAGCCTATTCAGCTTCACATTCATCCTTTATTTATAGCTATGGGAACTTTGTCAGGGTTTGTCTTATGATGCTTTTTCATCCTTATTTTATGACCTTATGTCCTAGAAGTTTTCCTTGATTTCCAAGATATTTTTTCACCTGTTTTCTTGGTGACAGTAAAAATTTGGCATATTTTTATGCCAGTGAAAGTTTCAGCAAAGCATAACACATTGCATTTAGATTTAATAAATTGTTTTAGTTGATAAAAGTCAAGGTTTCTGTTAATCACTCTGAGTGCAACATTTTGCTGTTTTGTTTTATTTCGAAATGTATTCAAAACTAATGTGCAATCAAAACAATTCATTTTAAAACTGCACTTCTTTTCAAGCAGATTTAATCCAGAACAATTTTTACAGTTTTTTTAAAAGTAAGCTTGAATATTTCATGCAAGACTGACTAGAACATGAATAGGCATTGATTTAAACATTAACTTGTTTCATTTTGTTTCTCTTATGTACCTCTTCTTGTTTAAATGCCTCTATACAGATATTTGTATGTATTGTTGGCAATCACCAAATAATATAGAACTACACGACTGAGTTATAGTTGTTGTTTTAAACAAGCTGTTTTTAGCAGTAATAATTTAAGAGTTAATAGTAGTTATTATATCTAGCTATGTAATTATTTGATATAGTCCCAAATAGGATAATCTGCACTTAAATCCAAGTGGCTGAAAGAACTGTAGTCCATGAGGGAGCATGCAACAAGCCTGTGGCATCCAAGCATGTGAATCATTACCTAAGAAAAAGACGTTGAAGTCCCCTTTGCTGCCCAGACTAAGTTTGTCAACATCTGAAAATGCCATGGTGTCAGATTCAGCACTCTCTGAGTGGTGAGGAGCGGGAGGCTCTTCCTAAGAGCACTGCACCAGTCCCAAACCGGGGATGGGAATTACCTTGTACCAAGTGTAGGAGTATCCCTGGACCACGGCCCCACTCAAGGCTGCCTATGTGCTCTGCAGAAGCTGAGTTCTGTTCCAGGAGCAAGTTTCTGTGGGATGACACATGGTTCCCCAGGACAGACCTCCCACTGCAGTGGTGTTTAAAGCGGCACACGTTGTGCTAGCCCTGGGACTGGGAGCAGCACCTTTGAACAACCTGATGATAACGGGGCTTGGATACATTGCCTTGTGTGTCAGTGCTGGGGCTTCCACACCCGAGCCACACTCCAGCACAGGATGATATGTGCTGTTCCGTGCTCCTTTCCTTATGCCGTGCTTCTGTTTCCCAAGTGTCTCGGTTTGAGAGACAGGCGTCTGCTAAGGAAGGCAGAAGTCTTCATTGGAATGGAAAAATGTGGACCCCTTCCCTCTGAATTGTTATAATTTTGAGATTAAGGTCGTCTCAGGCAAGGATATGAGAATAGGAATAGCAGTTCTTGACTAGTATACCTGATGAGGCAAAACCAACACCAACTCTGGCATTAACAACGAAACAGAAGCAGGAACCCAGTGACGGCCATCTCGGTCGCAGGCACTTTCCCCTTTGGCGCAGTTCCGGTCACAGCCGGCAGGGGCGCTGGTGGCTCCCGGTGGGCAGGGCAGGTGCGATGGTTCCCCCGCGGCTGCAGGGGGCGCTGTGGGGCGAGCTCGGGGAGAGCGCAGGAGGGGCGCGTGACGGGGAGGGGAGAGGGGCTCGCTGCACAGACCCCAGGGACAACCGGGCCCGGGGCCCAGCGGGAGTCTCGCGGAGGCAGCAAGCTGGGACAGCAGAGACGAGCAAAAGTCCCGGAGTGGTGGAGATGTATCACACGCCCGAGCTGCAGTGGGAAATCCCTGGGAGGTCTGAGCAGGCAGAAGGTGCGAGGCTGCAGAGGAGCGAAGGCTGGAAGCAGCGCAGAAGAAGCGGCAGGGCGGGACAGCAGCAGCCCGGCTCCAAGCAAGGCAGGGAGAGGCAGGATCGGGGCACCGAGGGAGATGGTAAGAAAGTCCCTTCCTTAGTGAGATCGGTGTTAATAAGGTCCCAGTTCAAAAGGCTGCTCTTACGAGCAGGGGCTCACCCCACGGCAGAAGAAGCAGGACCGGGCTGGACCATGGCGACAGTCGCGAACTCTCCTCTCCAAACAGTCTCGGCCGTCTGTCCCTCTTCCCCAGCTGAGATCGAGAGAGCGAGAGCCAGGGGCTGTCCCCAGCCCTGCCTTCTCCAGTGTCCGGTCTCGCGGTATCTCCCTCCTACCTGGGCAACATCAGCACTNAGAGGGGCCATTGGCCCTCTCCCCTGAGCTGATAACTTCTTTTGTCTGTTAAGTGTCCAGTCGTTATGGCCCATTAGCAACACGTATGGGGAAAATTCCTTAAGAAAGAAAAAAAAAAACAACAAAACAAAAGAAGAACTCCTAAAACCCCTACACCAAGCATGCTTCAAGATTTCGCATTGAAATCCATATTGGGTTTTTCCTAGTAAATCACAGATAATAGGTCTAATACTGAACAACTATCTCAGTACCGTGAGCTGTCCCTCACCTAGGGTAATGTGAGGCAGGAATTCAATCTTCCCCCACATGTATGAGTTCCTCTTCAGTCCCTTTAACTCCATTGCTGGGTTGGCAATGAACTGCTAAACTGCAGCATCGTCTTCGCGTCTCCCTCTGGGTGCCTTGTGTAGCCAACAGCATTCACTGACACCCTCTCCATAACCCTCAGCAGCACACTCAGCTCTTCTGCTTTCCTAGGCTTTCAGGACTTAGTGTCCTCTTTGATTCTGGCCTCAGGCTTGGAAAAGCGAATGCTGCCAACCTGCTTGGAGCCTACAGGGTATTTTACAATTAATAGCATCCCTATTGTTTCCTCAAAGACCACTTGGTATTTTCAGCTTGAACATATCTTTGCCATTGTTTCATTTCCTCTTTGTTTCCCCTAACAGCCTGTTTTGATTTAACTCTATGTGGTCAGTCATGACATAGATTAAACTGAACTGTGTATAACATTTGAAAAGCACATGAATAATTGTCTTTATGTGGTTGCAGTTTGCACAGTGATACTTGCTTTGCTTATTACTCTTGCTGAATTGCCATCAGACCTGCACCTGCAGCCTGATTCTAGCTGGAAATCTGTGTATTTGTACCTCAAAGTGCCTGGCAGCAATCAAAACACTGAGTTAGTCAGTTTTTGGGCTGGTGGCTTTCTACTAGTGCTTTTTCTCGAAGGAAAATTGGCTTTAGTCTAAACATTTTCTGGGAACGTCTCCTTTTTGTAAAGACTTTTATTGAAGCTTATTTTTCCTGGTTTTCACCACTATTACTGCTCACTTTCCAGCCAATATTAATCACCCCAATGAAAAATATCAGCCTCAGCTCTTGAAAGCATACCCCCTTAGGTGTCTTCTTTATGAGCTACAAAAGTCTGCATGAGGTTGCCCAAACATATGTTTGTGTATTTAACATTTCTCATAACCTGGCAGATGTTACCTGCTCTATCATGTTACAGTGCAGAGTTTTCAGGTGTAATTCCTATGTCTGGAAAACTTTTCCCTGCACACAGTGTGGGCTTGCAGCAGGCCGATTCTGCTAGTGCTAATCTCTTGGCCCACATCCACGAAGCTGGCCAAACCTTTTTAAAAGAGGTACTTATTCTGTTTTGCTAGTGAGTGATAATTAATAGATTTCCCACCAACAATTTGAGAGAATGGATGGGAATGCAGGAAACAACAATGAGTAACACTGGAGTCAGAAGTTCTTAGAAAGAAAAGTCCTCTTTTGCTTTGACATTGTTTTGGTTGCTTATCACTTCTTGATGCACAAAAATTGGCTTTCAAGCTATGATGCTAATAAAGGGCCACATTTTTTTTGCCTCTACCTCCCCTGGATTTTCCTGAGCTTCCAACAGGGATTAATTTGGCCCAAAGCATCCACTCACAACTTCTATGGTTGCAGGGGTAGGCAGGCTTTCTGGCATGTGCTTTGCCGAGTCATTACAAATTCGGTCTCTGGGACACAGCTGTGCTGGGGCTGCTGCTCTCTCTCACAGACACTTCATGTAGCCGCAGGCTGCTGACACTGCTCACCTCCTTGTTGTGTTTCCACTTTGCCTTCCCTCCTTGGGCCAAACGACCACAGTTATTGCTCTGCTTTCCCCCCTGCCCTTCTTTGGCATCAGCAGCACGGACTGTAGGGCTCCTGCGCCCGACCACCCCTGTGCCCCATGTGCAGGTGGCTCCTGGTGGTCATGCATCCTGTTGTGTCAATGGGATTTGGGGAGATACTGGAGGTTGCTCATTATAAAGCAGAGTATGGAGCTCAAAGTAGCTCTGAGTGCCTGATTAACACTTCTAGGATCTCAGGTCATCCATTAACAGTGCTAATATATGAGGGAGAACAACATTCTAGTTTCTTGGGCCAATTTCCAAGGCACTCCTTTTCTTAAAAAACTTATTTTTTACCCAGTGGCCCAGATAAAAGAAAGTTCTAACGTTGTGACTAGAAATAAATCAGACTTTTAAAAATTTTGCAAGTCCCCAATTTTATCTTCTTTTACTTTTGTAACTTTTCCATAATTAAGCCACATTTTTTGTGGTAGAAGAGAGATTAAAGTGTTTTCCCCAGATTTTCTCAGATGTGTAGTTCCTCGAATTTAGTTCTGAACAGCCATGATAACACCATTTTGACTGAACTGTGGCTTGGGATCCAGCCCAAGCAGTGGGTTCTAGTCATCTCTCCATGTTCCCTTGCGAATTAAAGAAAACATAATTTACTCTATTGCTTTTTGCAGAGATTGTAGAAGATAAGGAGGTGGCAGTCCCTGAAGGTGTCTGCTCCTTTCTAGAGTGCAGCTCTAGAGAAAAGGTAGGAGATTTCCTTCAGCCGAGCCTAGAGTGTCATGCTGTTTGTCCCCAGTCTAAGCCGCTGAGCAGTGGTGGCCTTCATGGAGGCAGGAAATTCCTAAACTTTCTGTGGAGTAGGTAGACTTTGCTACAAAGCATTTTCTCCTAGATCTGAGTCTGGGTTTAAAATTCCACATTGGCTGCCAGCATTGGTGCTTGCTTTGTGTTCTTGCTTGACAGGTCCTTACCCATAGATGTTTCCTCCTTGCAGCTCACGTGACTGCAACACATCTGAAAGCCAAGCAGCCCTTACTTCGTCGTGTACTTTTCAGAGTACATCTCCTGGAGGCTTCTCTGCAATGTATTTTACCTGTAGTAGACTATTTCACTCTCATTTTCTTTCATCTAAGAAAGCAGAAAGTGCATGCAGCCCCGGTATTAATGCCCATGGCATCACGCAGTTGTCCTGCCCTTGCGCATGCCCGGCATGCAGCGGCAGGTCGCAGAGCAGCACACGGCGTTGTTCTCATTTCTGCTGACACTGGTTCTTGAATGCAGCCTGTGCCTCCAGAGGAAAGCAGAAGATATGTCAGGCTAAGTTAATTTGTGGGCTAGACAAGCTGAACAGTATCTCTGTAAGGGTTTTGCACAGAATGTACCGGTGTCTCCAGACTTGGAAAGAGTTCGTCTTTCTGAGTCAGGCAATGGGAGCCAAATTCAGATGTGAATCTGAGTTCTGCAATTCTGGAGGGAGTCTGAGCTGGTGTATTTTACACCTTCTTCCGCCTCCCCTCATCCCAGGAGTGCATTATGCTGGCCTAGCTTCCCTCAGATTTAGTTTTCATTTGTGTTTTCTGAGATGCACTCAGGCTCACATCCACCAGCCATCGTTTAAGTCCTCCAGCTTTTTGCATGAATCCTGAACCTAGCCATCCAAGGCTGCATTAAGGAATTTAAGGAAGTCTTAAGTTAATTAGTAAACCACCACCAAAGGGTTGAGAGAGAGATGAGTGGTACAAGAAGAGGAGCTAAGAGAGAAGCATAAATTCAGATTAGGTTTCTCCTATTTTTTTTGCCTCTGCACTCATTTGCTCCTGACCATTGGTAAGTGGTAACTAATTATTAACTGGCCTTTCTGATGTATTTTTGGGACCACGGTCCTGTATGGATCCCAGGTGATCCAGCTGTGAAAAGGACAGTCTAGAGTGTGATTTCCTTCCACCACTGGAGCCAAGATGGGCATGGGTTACAGATGAGCCCACAGCTTAATCAAAGACTAAGCATTAGCATGTGCCATACTAATGTATGTATGTCAACATGTATCTCATTATCAACAATGTAATTAACAACACTTTTCTCATTATTGATGGTATTGATACATTTATCATAAATTTAATTATCAGCATATATCCTTTGATATCCTGAAGACAGCCATTTACCACTTCAGAAGAAAAGAGAGATCCAGAGAAAAGCATATGTACATCTAAAACCTTAGCATATCTCATAAAAAATATCTATCTGTTCATATTCAACAATGACTAAACTCTGAGGTACCTTCTATATTTTGATTTAAATTGCCTAATGACTATGCTCATATACTCTGAGTCATATTTGCTTTGTCTTTGCTGTTGACAAAGTCCTCAGGGAGACTATGAATTGTATATATCTTGCGGGGGGAACAAGTTATTTCTTGAAATAGCTTTCCCATCTAGACCAGTTTTGATTGATTTTGGTGGTACCCTACACTACGCTTACCTGTGGTTGTCTCGCTCTCTGGATGAGTAACATGCCTCAGTTTCCTAAGCTGCTAAGATGGTACTTTTCATCAGCACTAATTTCACATTGAAAAGAAAAGGAAATTCAGGAATTATAATTTAGGCAAAGAAATGGGCCAAGAATGAAAATAACATGGCTGTAAACCTTTTTCATGATAAAGGGATAGTTTTCACAGGTTATGCATGATAGAAATATTATTTTTTATTGACCGCTACAGTCAGGGAGCCCCGGAAAAGATTTTGTAAAGGTTATGATTTATTTATATAATTGAAAAACTTCTCCTTCCAAACATGAATTAAAGTCCAGATTGCATGTGTTTGAATTTGGACCAGTTTCTCTTATATCATCTTCTTCCATTGCTTGCCAAAGGGGAAGAGACAGAAGACCCCATGAAGAAAACATCTCTCAGCATCAGCCAAATTAAGGATCACATGCTTTGAAATGAAGGAAAGGTGATCTCTCATTGTAGTTTATTCCATCAACAATATCCAGCATTCTCAGGACATCTGTAAATAGTGTAATCGCAATTTCCTCTTCCTCAGCACTTTATAAAATTGAACATATGTTAAGATTGAAGGACTAAAGATAACTGATCATGGTTAGGTGTGATTACACTACAGCTCTGGCTTAACGAAAGAGTTAGAACAGGGCTCTGGAAATGGCAAAGACTATGAATTTTCTCTTTTTTTCCTTGCTTTACTGACTGTCTCCCACAAAGATCAAGGAAAAATAAACTTTCTCTTGGTAAAAAGCAGGCCTGCTTTTCTGACTTGAATAAAAAATAAAGGTGAAATTCATAATTCAGGTATTCTGTTTTAACTTCAGATTATTTTTTATTCCTTTTCCCCATATTTTATCCTTTTTAGTTATATAAGGATTGAGCTGTTAATATTGCATTCATGTAAGAGATGCTGCCTAGTGGCACTTGTCCAAAGTAGGTTTTTTAAACTTGAGAGCTTTCCTTCTGGCTCATAGCCCTAAACCTTTCCTGGTCTAAGAAGTTTTACGGCTCCTGAGGATGGATCTCACAAATGAAACTCAGCCTGGTGGACAGAAGGGACTATCACCTCCTGCTTGCTTCCCATTCCGACTCTGCCTGCTCATCACTCTCTTCCTACAGATACCACTGCTCCATTGGATTTGCTGGTGAAGCTGCTTCCATGTGTTTTCTAATCTGTGCCTGTCCAAATCAGCCAGATTACCTAAAGTACTCTAAGTAATTATGTTTGCTAATCTGGATGAATCAGATGAGACAGTGTTCTTGTGAGTAGATCATTTGGCAGAACTGAGGGACAAGGGAGAGTAGATGGAAAACATTTTACACTCCATAACAGATTCTACTATAGGGTTTTTTGGGTTTTTTTCGCACATGGGAACAAGGTAAAGAAAAGCACACTGAAACAAGTGGTGGCTGGGTACCTTCTGTAGAAGCAGGCAGGAAAATGGGCAGTTGTAGTACATAGGCAAGAGATCATTTACACCCAAAACTGCCAAAGGCAAGACCTGAGCAAGTTAATCTATTTCATATTGTGTTCTGGCTCTGTCTGGTTAGCAGTGTAGCACTCTTGGTCATTTCAAACCCTGTTCTATGTTATCTTGGTAGCTAAAGGCCTTCACTATGTAAGTAGACTGTATTTTCCCACACACTGACATCGGAAAACAGCTTCTGGGCCCTGAGAAGACCCTCTAACCAGAAATCAACAGTGAAACAAGCACAGCTGAGAAAAGTTGCTCACTGACATCAGTCTACATGTAGTCACTGCTAAGCTGAGCCAAATTCACATCAGCGGCCAGGTGCATCACAGGTGATTTTGCCATATGCATATTCAAAAGTTTCTCCACTCCCATTTTCTGCTCGCTACAAAAATGAACAAACCTATGCAAATATAAGAACAAGGTTTGGATGGGGTACGAGCGAGTGTTTTTCGTTCCTCCGCATCACTTTTTCCCTTCACAACAGTGTGGTGCCTCAGCTCCACACAGCAAATTGTATGCAGATGACAGTAGATGGAGTTTAGTACTGCAGCTCTGGATGCCAGGTTCTTCCCTTGCAAGAGAACTTAATGAGCTATTAGTGGGTGAGAGAAGCCAAAGAGCCCCAGTACAGCTGAGCCTGGGATTTCTGCCAGTAGTTAGTTGAAGGCTGCTCAGTCTGTCCAGACTTCATGAGCAACAACAGGTTGGGGTGAGACTCCAGAGGTTTTGAAGCCTGAGGTGAGCTGCTGGGTCCTGGCGGTTTGTGTTGTGGATGATTGTTCAACGTGCCCCTCAGCACAGGCTCAAATGTCCATCAAGAAATGGGTCAGAGCCTCTGGAAGATCCCTGAAATGTGCATCTTTGTAGGTCTTCTAATCTTTTTAATCTCTGCCAGCTTCATACAGCAGAAGGAATGTTGCATGAGACATTTGAGCATCTGTCATGCTTTTGAGTAAAGGCTCTGCCTATTACCAAGCAAGCTGTTTTCTGGTGGGTCTTTGTAGAAATTCAAGTGAATACTCATCCAACATGTGCCACAGAGCCCTCATTTTAAGTAATATGTACTATATTCAAGGAGTATTCCAGAGTTCAAGCAAGTTATATCTCAATTCTTTGCCAAGTGGGAAATTCATCGCTTAAAGTTGGTTTCTCAGTCACTAAACAGTGTGTCTTCTGCTGTGACACAGTCCTCCTGTGAGCAGGTAAGGCAACTTTAACTTTGTCCTGCACTTGTCAGCTCCAGGCAACAGTAGTCTGCTGAAGAGAGGCATTTGTCGAAAATGAGTGGTAAATTCAGGAGTACAGATACTTTTATCTGATCAATATTTTAAACTACTAAAAGGCAGAAGATGACCTGTGCAAAAATAGTTCTGTCAAAAAGAGTTCATGAAAAGCAATCTAAATCGCTTTTCATCAAGCATGTTATGTAAGATGAGCAAAGAGATCAAATTGGTAGACTTTACTAATAGCATTTTCCAGCTTTCAATTGGTGCATCTTTGCTCTAACTCACAGGAGAAATATGTGGAATGTGCACGTATCCTTATTCTCTGCGGCAAAGCTCATTCTAGTTTGGAGGCTTTCTTGCACAAACTGGGAATAGTCAGACTGAAAAGATTCCAAGTGTGACACACTCCAGGTTTTTCTTGTGGTGTGTCACTCTCTTTTCTTCCTTTTTGGTTGTATTGCCCACTTTTTCTAATGCTTTAACTAAAAAGAAGAAAATAAAGGAGGAATTTTGTAATTTTGATAATGTTGGAACAGAATGTTTCACATTTTCAGAATTCCACTTTCCTCCTCCACATTGTTTAGCTGAAACAATTTGCTGAATTCAACCCAAACTTTCAAACAGCTTCAGTTGTCCTTCATTTTTTGGTGAGTAAACGATTTGTCAAAACATTTTTGTCCAGATCTAAAATTTATCTCAAAATTCTCACAAATGAGATTTAAAATAGAACAGTTACCACTGCCATATTTTAGGGGGAAAAATGCCCTACTATTCACCAGTGATTTTAAGCATCATGGATTATGACCCAAAAAGGTTTGTTGTAAAAGATGATACCTCACTCATACAACATAAATAATTTAAGGCTCTCTACTTATGTGCTCTTGAATTTTCACTGACTTTTCACATCCTCCTAAGTTATGGCATTGCTTTTCTTCTCAATATGTGCTGTTTTCCATCTCAGAGGAGACTTACTGAATTTTTGGTATACATCCTGTCTCTGGGTTGAGCAATACGTAACTAAATAATGCTTTTCAGGTGGTTTGAGAGCCATGGGTAAAAGACAACAGAGAAATTCAGATTGTTGTTTTCAGGAAGCTCATTACTTTGTGTTCATGATATACTAACTCTGTAGACTTGACTTGCATAAGTAATTTCACTTTTTGTAACATCTCTAACTAATCACAGTTGCAGTATGACAGATCCAAATTGGACAGATGTTTCTTAAAAATAAAATGTCCAAAGGCAGTAGTGTTGAAGTTGCCAGTGAAAAAACAAAGACATCTGTACTTTTAAACTGAATTTGAGGGGGTTTTATTCCTTCTCCTAAGTTCCTATAATTTCTAGGTCACGTTAGAATCAGTGTGTGTTAGTGATTTGTGAAGTCCATTGTCTAGTGATGTCAAAAACTAAAAATGAAATCTATTTAATTTGGTATCACTCTGTGAGCTTCTCTGTGTTTTTCAAATATTTCTTCATTTCTTCTTGGGGTAACATTCTCTCATGGGCTGTTAGGCCAGCAAATGCGTATTTTATGCACTTTCATGTGTCTATCAACTGAACGCTCAATTCCTGCCAATCTCTTCTTCTCTTTTCTTTTCTTACACTGGTGTTTGTAATAAAAAGATTGATTTGTGGTAGCCATGCTAACCCAGTCTCTGTATCTTAGGCAAACTTTATAATTCAATATTTCTGCATCGAATTGCTTGTTTATTAATTACAGGTAGTGATGGTATTTTTCTTAGTAACAGATCTAATGCAATCTTAACAGTGGTGTTGTGATCCTATTTAACATAATAAAAAGGTGCAGGCAGGAGCCATGTTGACTAATAAGATCAGATTGTCTTCTACTTCCCTTTGTCCCAGTCAGGCTGATGTACTGAAAAACTCAATTGGTAAGTGTGATATAAAAGCCTAAATAGAATGAGACTGGAGAGTGAGGAAAAAACCCCCCAAAACAGAGGGAGTGTTTGTCCCATTCTCTATAAACTTTATTTTGGGAGGTGTTTCACTTAAATCAGAATTGCAGGCAGTCACCCCTACAGAAAAGATTGTTATCTTGCAGGACAAGAAAGACAGCCAAGGGGACAGTTCTACAGCAATATAAAATGTAAATCCCATATGAAAGATGTATATTTTCCTCTGTCTCAGCTTTTCAGTCCAGAAAGCACATCTGTTTTTCTGTAACCATTCTAGAAAGACTAAGACGAACCCTATGTCCAGATTTCCCAATAAGCTGAAAAATGAATGGATCATTTTTCAGTGGAAGTTTAGCTGACAGCTTTTTTACTGTTGTTTTTTTAAAAGAACAGGTATTTTGTTTTCATGTGAACATGATGCAATTTGCTTTGTCAAAGTCTGCCTTCCAGTTGTGCTAAGTCTGGTTCTGGACACATATGGAAGGAGGAGTAGGTGCCCCAGGTGTATTATCAAAGCACCCAAACTATCAGCTGTCTGAGCTGTTGGAAGTGAGCTACAGCCTACCTTAACAACTCTATTAAAAATTAATATAATTAATATGTCTCACAGTATAAATAGACATGTCTATATACATAAGCATTAATACAGTTTGTTAAAAGCAGGACTGAGTATGTTTTCCTTCTTAAAGCTCCAGATAAATTATCCATGTTTTCAAACACACCATTGGCTTTCAAACTATAGCACTAAGATAATTAGTGTTAATGCTACGCTAAGATTTCGTTTATAATACGTTTTTTTAATTTTGACTTCCTATTATCATCCCTCTTTAACAAATCTTTAGGGATTGCCTATCAAACTATTAGGAGTTCTCTGAAGTCTTTGAGAATGGAAGCACTTCTAGCATGCTGCCTTCAAAAAACATTTATGAGGTTTGACACATAAACCAGTGTTATTTTATTAAATGAACACTTGATTATTCATTTTAAATTTAAATATTGTCACTGGGATGTCATTTGGATGATTTTGCATACCATATTGTCAAATTAATAAGTAAATGAGGGTTTATAAAGATAATACTAGTTCATTCATGGCTACCTTTTGAATGATGGTCTAATGTTTCATGAACTCTTATTTGTAATTAATCTAGTGTGAATATGGGAAGTAAGAAAACAGAGCAGTTATTGACCCGTTCATCAGTGACAAGAAAAACTTCAGGTAATTAAAATGCATTTAATAAGTGCCATCCCACATTTAATAAGTGCCATACCTCATAGGTAATAGCCTTAATGGTGGAATATTGTTGGCCCTTGCAATAGGCACTGTAAGAGGGCCCAGACTGAATTTGGTCCTGCTTCTGCCAAAAAGGAGGGGCAGGAATCTAAATTTTTGCTTCCCTGTCCCTAAGTACATGAATCAATTTCACTCCCTCAAATAAGAAACATGACTCTTTAATCTGCATTGTCTCCATGCACTGCACTTTTCCTCAGTAGGATAACATCCTTAAATACACTGAGTTCAAGTTATATTTATGAGAGAAAGGAGCCTTCAGCAATTCAAAGTATAGTAAATGCTGCTCATTTCATAGTCTGCTTTCCTAAACTGCATAATCTGAGACTCATAAAGAAGGTCAGAAATAGAAGTGGAGAAGACATTAAAAAAAAACAGAAAAAAAACCCCCAAAGTGAAATGAGTAATAAACGATTCATATAACTCCATATCCAAATTATATACATATATATGCATACAAACATATATATATATGTATATTTGTATGTACGTATATGCATACACACATATGAGTAACCTTTTTCTACTGAATTTAATAGTCAGTGATTTAGCTTCAGTACCCAGGCACTGGTGAAACTAAAGGTAAGACTACAGCTACTTACACCTTTCTCCAGAGCTCAACAGGTGGGAGTGATTCAGGCTAAGGGTTTCAGTTTAGCTGATGGCACACTGTGCACACTGACCATTTGTTAGATTTGAAACTAGCGTTCAGCTGCCCAAGTAGTCAGGATCCTGCTCTGAAATTGTGGCTCAGGCTCCGTTTGAACTGCCTCATCACAAAAAAACTGACGTAGTATCCAGCAAAGAACTATTTTCAGGTAATATCCACACTATATACCAAACATATTCTTTTTTTAGCTACACTACAATTCTTTATTTTGTTTCCTGTGACACATTGTGTTGTTATTGCTCAAGGCTTTTCAAAGAGTTAAATGGTAGTATGTTTACTTGAGACTAATAGAAAAGCTCTTTCAGGGCTCAAAAAGCATTTTTGTATTTCCAAAGAAGCTTTCAAAATATGGTGGCCAAAATATTTAAAATATGTGTCCCTGTGGTGATGTCATCCTCAAGGGAAACATACTTCTGATATGAAGTATTCCCATTAGGAATCTTGGAGATCTTACATCTGTATTCTTAACCTCGAGAGGTTATCAAATGATAATAGTTAATTGTAAAATGGGATGTCATGTAATGGACTGCTGGCAGGCATGTTGGCCGGTAGTTATAGGTCATTGCACAAATATTTGTAGAGGAAGTGAAGGCTTCATTTGGCCTTAACAACCAGACATCTTAGACAAATATTCATGAAGTGAATAATGTTCAGATTCAGGCAGAACCAGAGCCTTTCTGGTCACTTTGGAAAGCACACACATGCATGCACACCAGAGAGGCCGAAAAGCCCAGTGCTTGTGGCAGATCTGTGGGACTGAAGCCTAACATGTTATTCCTAAGCTAGGAATGACCACTCAGCTGCTGAGCCCTGAATATACTTGGATACACAAGGTTGTCACCTTGACCATTAGACTCACCATCTTTAGGAAATATCAACTCTCCTGTGCAAGGACTTGGCAAGCAGCAGTCTGCAGAAGGAGCCCTGCGAGTGGGGAAGCATAGCCAAGAGAGCATCTCAAAGCCATTCACCTTGAAAAGGCTAAAGAGGAGGACACACGGGTGCACCTCCTCCCTTCCTCTCTCAGCTGAGAAAACCAGATGCTGCCAGGGCAGCTTTGGTCCACTTGGGCAGGGACCTTGTTGTTACTCACAGCAGTGGTAGTGACAGGATCTCCTGTTCCAGGGAGGCAGTCTCCCCTCCTGTGTTGCTGCCCTGGCATCGAGACCATGTGGTACCTGCCTGAGGAGGCAGCTGGCCATTAAGCTCTGGAAAAAAGTGTTTTAAGTGTTGACTTGCACGGGGAGTAGTCTCTGGTGGCTGGCCCTTTCCTGCTCCTTCAGCCTGCAGTTAGGAGCACTCCGTCTCGGCACACGTATTTCTCCTGGCACACTTAGCAGAGAGGAGTGACAGATGCTATAACTGAGTCGACTACCAGCAGGGTTCAGGCATGGAAGGTCTCTTCAGAAAGTTAATCCAAATTAACCAGAGATGCAGAGAGGATTTACCAGCTGTAATAAAGCCTTTATTTTCAGATTTAGCTTAAATGCATTACGAGTGGAATTAAGCTATGCTGAAATCAGGTCACTTTAATTCTGAATAATAAAATGCCCAGAAGAGTTTGATGGGGTGTAACTAATCCATTTAAAGCTCATTCAGAGATTCCAGGTTTGTCCTCCTGCAGACCAGGCAATGTTGTATTTCACAGTGTTCCTTCAGCTCCAGAGCTGGCTGCAGGGCCTGGGTTCCTGCCCCAATACACCTCCTGTTTCCCCCTTGCAACTTAGTGCAGATGGAGGAACTGCGAGTTTGGAGCTGCAGCTGGCCCTAAACGCTATTTTGTGATGGAGCAGACAGGAGCTCTCAGGCCTGCCAGTGGCACTGTCCTCACACCATGCAAAGCACCACGCAAGCAACACAGTACAGCTGTGCAGGAGGAATGCGGGCCCATGCTGTGCTGTGTGCAGGCTGCAGGCTTGGCTGCGGAGCCTGCTCCTTCCCCCTTACGGTGGGGGCCGGTGGGAGGTGGGGAGGCGGTGATGATGGCCCCAGGGCCAACGGGATTCCTGGGATGACACCAGAAGTCAGAGTCCTGCAACGAGTTGCTTAGAAGACACATCAAACTGGCTCCAGTTTCTGTGTGGTGCCAGTAGTTGACTGAGGCACCAGGCAGAGGACCTTGTACAGAAGATTTCAGTGCCACCAAAGCTGGCTACATGTGGAAAACCATGACCACGCCAGGTCCTGTCATGTGTGCAGTGTAGAGCTGTGATTATAAAGTAGCAGGAAAGTTAATCTGCTCCCTGCTCAGAAGTTCACAGTGACCTCCTTCGGCAGTTGCTTAGCCTTTCTTGAGCCCTAACCTCAATTTCAAGGTGCAAGAGTTGCATGAAAGATGAGGCCTGTGATCTGCCATGCAGTGCTTGAGCTGCTGAGCATGCTTTCTCTGCTGACAGGCACATCTTGAAGCTGATTTTGGGGCAGACTCATCCCTCTGTCTCTCACCTCTTTCCCTGGTGGCCAGTCCATGCCTAACCCATTTGCAGCACAACACTGTGGCCTCCCTCCAGCTCCACGATATACGCTGGCGTGCCTGAGTTGCTGTGTGTCCTGCATGGTAATAGCTGCCACAGCATGCAGTTGAGGAAGATCTCCATGTTGTAAGGCCCTCTCTTGGCAGCACTCCCCTGGGCAGCTCTGCACCATCATCCCTTCTCATCTTGTGCCCTGCCTGCCACACACCTGCATAGCAGTGAGTATAGGAAAGGACAAGTCCCAGCTTTGTGCCAAACCTCTCTGTCAAACTGGAGTTTTCCAAGCAGTGGAATTTGGAGACCAAACTAACCCAGCTTGTAGCTTTCTGAGGCGAAATCTGCCTCTCATACAGACAGCAATACCTTCTCTGCAACAAAGGACTTGAAGCATCTTTGTGTCCTTGCTGTGTAGGCTGTGTCAGAAGATGTCCTGGTCTCCTCAGCAATCTCTTCTGCCCTCCTGGAGAGAGAGAGAGGGGGCCAAACAGAATCAAGAAGAAAACAGGAGTATTTCTCTTCTCACCTACATCAGTGTATTGCATATAAGAAATAAAAAGGCAGAAAATACACTGGTTGCAGGATTTTTGGAAAACTTCTTCACATGGGCCTAAAAGAATATAATTTCAAACCCCTAACTGTAAGGAAATTTCTCAAATTTTCCTGACTTCTGAGATGAACACATGTTTTTTCATCCTATTGAACAGACACTCTGATAGTCATCAACAATATAAAGAGACTTACCCATGTGAATCCAGGCAAGAGCCTTAACTAAATCGTTGTAAAATTGGTTTTTTACACTGTAGACTTTAAAAAGCAGTGAAACTTCAAATTTTCAAGACAGCTAAGATGTATCTGAGGCTGATGCATCCAAAAGAGCATATAATGACTCAAGCTTGGGCTGTTTATATCCATTAGGAATAGCTAAAACATGCCTCACCATCAGATGCTGTAAATCTCTGCTGGAAGAAGGCCACAGAAATCACAGGTGAGTAATTTTTCTGGTTCTGCACCATTATGGATGCTGAAACATCCATGTGGGTAGCCAAACTGCCATGTGTGATGAGAAATTGACTCTCACATTCTCCCAGGCATGATCATCCACAAGCTCAGAGCTCAGTCTGTCTTACAGAACCAGACTGGAGAAGATGAGCCTTCCTTTCTCCCAAAGGAGCTATAAAATATGCAGAAAGTCTCCTTTTATTGGGCACTTCATCTATCTACACAATATGTATAGCTAAAAATAACCTGTAAGTAATACTGTTAATTGTTGTCAGCACATATTGAATCAGTTGATTCTAGTGATATTCACATCAACAACACCATAGGGAAATCTGCGTATGTTGTCCTCTCAAGACTGAGAAGAAGGACAGAATAATGCCAAAGGCTCAAGAAAATGTGAGATTTTGGTTCATTGAATTATGTCATTAAAGATCCCTTGTGTGCTAAACACACCCTTAGGGGAGACCTTCAGAATCTAATGGGTTTATCACAAGTTCATCCAACCTTTCAGAGGCTGGGAGATTAGGTGCCGGGTTTCACTCATGGCAGTTCCGTGCTTTAAATACCAAGTGGGAGAGAGCAGGTGAGGAGCTGTTGGATCTGGACCTGTTGGCTCTTGGATCTATATGTTGGACTGATTTTGTTCCTGTTACTCCCAGCTCCAGTCAGGGTCAGAAAAAAGACAGTAGGCTGAGCCGAGCTGCCTGGTATTGCCAGATTGTCTGATGGGCCACCAACAAGACCTTTCTGACCTAGCTAGTAGGACCGGGAATCCTTGAAGAACAGAATGTTATAGAATGTTATGGAATGATATAGAAATTTACACGAAACCAAGCCACCTTCAAAAAGCATGAAATGGTCAGGTCAAAAATCTGTATCTGGTAAGTGTATCTGTCTGGTATCTGTATCTTTGAGAAAATGGAAAACAAAATCCATTTTGTAGTCATATTCAATAATCCACTGAATTGTCGGGGCTGTTATTCTGTCCAGATTGATTTGTACTTCTCTAGTTGCAGTTTTTGTGATAGGTAAGAAGAGTTAGAATTTGATTCACCTCCCTCTTCAGTTCAGATGTTGCTGCCCCCGTGTCACTCTCACCTATTCAGAGAAGGAATGTCACATACGGCATGCTATTATTTTTTGTTCAAGTGAAAGAACATGTTATTTATAAAACATACTCTTTTTTCCACACCTAAAGGGCAAAACTGGGCCTTTTGACTTTCCACCTTTCCAGATGTGAAATTCCAGATCAGATACAATCTAGAACAACCTTTTTTTATGGGCCAACTCTTCACGTCTCTTCCACGCCTTTTCGCTGCCAATAAATTGCATGAAAAGCAGTTCTGTCTGTCTGAGGAGTCTGTCTCAAAAGAGCGTAGGAAGTCTTGAGTGACCTTTGACTTCTTGGTGTTTCTTGGTCAGAAAGATTTAGCACCAATAAGGAAAAATATTGAAAAAAATTAACAGGTAATATTGTTTTTCCTAATGTGTAGAGCAGGATGATACAGAAACAAGGCACACTGAACAACTCCCACATTGGAAAATATCAGTTCAATTGACCTAAAATTTCTAATTTGAGATTGGGAATGATTCTACTTATGCCTCAAGCATTTTTAAAATGATGAAAGTCTTACTCCATCAGCCTGCCCATGTTGTATGGAAGTATAAATCAGTCATTTTACTAAAATCCCCTTGGTCATCTGTGGATATCCTCCAGTATCTGCTTCATGTTGTGGTTAGCTTCAGTGATGTTAGAGATATGCACAGGTTCTACATTCTAATAACAGAAATAATATGTTGGGAGGTGCAAAATAGACAACAGACTGACATGATTTTTATTTGTTCTTTGAAGGACATATATTATCTTCTTTTTCTTAGTTTATTCAAGTTCCTTCTCACAGATTAACATCTTCTTTGAGATCAGAAAAAATGAAATGGATTATGTCTGGGGGTGACTTTATGATACTGTATCCTCTATCTTCTGCTTTATGCCCAGACATGGGTCCTGTACCTTTAAACTGCAAAGCGAGAGAGAAGCTGGGGGAACTCTTCAAAGCGGCTCACCTGACCTTGCAGTTAGATGTTTACATACTTTTTCTTCCCTGAGCTGGCAGTTTCTGCCAGTTAGGAGGGGAGAGGGCAGAGTTTCCTCTCTAGCTCTTCAGCTTTCAGCTGAAAGGGTCTGCGTTCTGCTTCAGTGGCTTCTGTTCCTTTTTGGACTGTTTTCGTCTTGCTTCTTCATCAAGACCAGCTTATCGTCTCCGGGACGCTCAGCAGGACTCTCCAGGGAGCCCACCAGACCCTGCCTGGGTCAGGACTCTGGGAGCAGCTGTTTTACAGACAGAAAGGACTGTATAAAATCCACCAACCTCCTTTACCTGGACGGAAGGGGGTTTCAATATCCTTTTCTGCCCTGTGCCTGCAGGAGACTCTATTTGTTAAATAAACAGGGTGGTTTTACTTTCATTCAATAGATTATTTCCCGAACCCGTGGGGGGAGGGGCTGCCCGGACCTGCTTGCCTGGCAGGCAGGAGAGAGAGACGCCCATTTCGGGTTGTTTCCTCCTAAGTTGGTGTCCAAACTGGCACAGATTAATATTTTGCATAATCATATGTATGGTTCGTATTTACCTTTGTCCACCTTCCTTTCCCTTGTGCTTTCTCTGTGGTGGTACATGCCCTTATTCTGCATGGCTGGCACTTTGGGACAGTAATGCAATGAATTCTGTGAACTCCAGAGAAAGGAATGTCTTTGCATAAGGAAAAAAAAATATACACTGTCTCAACCTGTCTCCTAAACGGGCCAGTTTGCCCTCTGAAAGTCTGAGGTGGCAGTTCTGCTGACCTCTCTCCTTACTTCTCTGAGAATTCAAAACTCTGTCATTTTGTCATCACTACTGGCTAAAGCTGGTTTTGGTTTATAGGTACACCGAAGCACAGAGCCTGGCAAAGAAGCAGGAAGAAGTAGAGCTCTGTATGTATTCGCAAAGCTACAGCTTCACTGGAATAACTCAGATGTGATGGGGTAGGCTCTCATGACAACATGCACTTCAGGAGAGACGGGGAAGAGGAGTGTGGCTTGCTCTCCATGTTAAGGAACAATCTTAATATATGGAGCTTTTGTATGGGATGGATGATGGGCTGAGTGAGAGCTTGTGTGCCAGGGTCAAAGAGCTGAGTAAAGATGCCATTTTGGTAGGATTGTGTTGCAGACCACCTGAATAGGGCAAGAAAGTGCCCAAAACTTTCTTTAAGCAACTCAAGAAAGTTCTTGGATCAGAGACTCTGGATTTTATGGGGTATTTCAATTTCCTGACAATTTCTGGAAGAGCAACAATCAGTCAGAGAGGTTTCTGGACAGAATCAGGGATTTTCTCTTGGCAGAGGTACTCAATGGACTTATCAGAAATGATGGAAAGCTAGATCTTCTATTTACAAGGAAGAAATGGTTGGCAATGTGAAAAGCAGTATCAGCTACTGCTATTTTAGTGCCCATGAGCCAGTGAAGAAGCTCCTGAGGGGAATGAGGAGAGGGAACAACTGGGTACAGATCCCGGGCTGTAGGAAACCAGGCTTTGGTTCATTCAGGAAATGGGTAGATGGGATTCCACGGGAAGAGCTCTGAAGGTAAAGAGTTCAGGAAACCTGGAAGGGACAAGATGACAATGAAATTGAATAAAGAGGGTTTTCAATGGAGTAGAAGGAGAAACCTTTTCCCATGTGAGCAATCAAGCAAGGAAGGAATTTACTCAAAGAGATTGTATTATCTCCATCCTCAGAGGTTTTCAAGAACCGACTGAATAAATTCCTAGTCTCTCTGGGCTGACCCAACATCTGACTGTTCTTGGAGCAACAGATTCGGTCAAAAGCCCTGTGAGGTCCCTTCACAGCTGAATTGTCCAGTAATGCTATGAACATGACAGCAGTCTGGTGGAATCAGATGGCCATGAGAAGATTCAACATCAAATACGTCAGTTCTGTTCAGTCTGAATTCAAATATTCATCTTAATTCAGCTTTCTGGCGGAATAATGGTGCACAAGTAATTCAATTTTAAAGATATCTTGCGAATCCTTACAAGAAAAAAAAAGATAAGAAAGAATTGGTTGGATCTGTCTTCTATTACAGAGATTACAAGCGAACTTCAGCACCTAATTGGTCAGTAGATACTCTGACCACTTGACTCTTTTCCCAAGGGCTAAGGAAGAGAGTTCGTATATACACTGCTCCAAGACAAGGTAAATCAGCCACCAGGGAGAAAACTGTATCTCTGGCTTTCATAGTATTAGGCGTTCCTACTCCAGACTGTTACTGTCAGTTTAGCAAGTGACTGTGTTATAAACCCGCAAGCATTGGGTCAGGCAGGTTGAGTGTTTCAGTTCCAGGCCATCTCACCATCACATTTTCATGTATGGAAATTTTCAGATCTTACAGCAACTCAACACCTGTAAAAGCAGACAACCTAATGGAAAAAAAGAGCAACCCTTGAGATGTTTTTCTCCACAGTTCTGCGGCGTAAAGAAAGTTGTAAAAGTATTTGAAGCAGAACTTGGGTTTTGTTCTGTTAACTCTTTCTTGCATCATCACAAAGTCATTGTTAAATTACAACTGGAGCTAGACTAAAGGAATTCAGCATGATATGTTTCCAAATGCCACACCCACAAGTTAACAGCCATTCTTCCCTGCTTGTTGGCTGAAGAGTTGCATTGACGGTGAATCCAGCATAGTTGGGGAAGGAGGGAAAAATGCTCCCTGAGCTCTGAGCTTAGATGGAAGCTCAGGTTAGGAGCTTCCTGATTTAAATTGAGTTGTGCAACACCCCCATCCTGCAGTTCTAGGGGATAACTTTCTCAGATCCAGCAGCAAGGATCTACCTCCAAGGTGGAAATGAAGAAGTTTGAAAAGGAAGGAAAGGAGGTTCTGGAAAAGCCAGATTTCTTAGGTTTGTTTCAACAGTGTGCAAGGCTTTAGAAAAAATCTAGAAAAGAAGAATCAAAAAAGACAGGGGTAAACATAAAATAGAATAGAGTACATAACAAAGTGGATCAAACCAGACTTAACGTGATACCTTTTTCTGTGACATAATGCATATTTGGAACAAAGAAAAATCTTGCAAAATGCTTGTTATCTGCTGCAAAACCACTTGGAGGGCGTTTGGTTTTTGGTACAAATATGTTGTGCACAATTTTTGTGCTGAAACTGCAAAAAAAATCTTTAAACAAAGATAGTAATTGGCAGTGGTATTAAAATTGACTGGGAAGAGGTTATTGACAGAGTACATAAAAGCTATTTTTGAACTCTTCTCACAAAATGTTTTTGTGACTTGCTTTAACACAGAGAAATAAGTATATTAGTGGTACTTGCTGATGATATCAAACTGGGAAGCATCATCAGCTCAGAGGAGGTCTGCGATAGCAGCATGAGGTTAATATAACAGTTCTTGTGGTAAAGCCATGATCTTATGTAAAAAATGCAAGATTTTTCTGTTATTTCATTACAATGAAACAACAGAAGAGAAGGAAGATCAGGGGGTATTGGTCTGCTACAGAGTGTCTGTGATTCCTCAGCATGATACATGTGAAACAGATTTATTTGATCTTAGGAGGTGCCAGTAGAGGGAGGGAAAGGTCAACGCTACTGACAAAGCTTCCTGAAAAGACAGTGTGTGAGTCCTCTTCATCCAGAAGGGATGGGGTGGCTGGAAGAGAGAGTGTTTCTTGTATGAGAAGACATTTGGGCAGTTCAGACTCCTTAGCTCAGCAGAACTAATAATGAGAAAGGACATACTTAATCCATACAATTTCATCTTTGGAACATTAGGGAAAGACTTTTTGTTGGAGGACACTGCTCATGCAATAGCAAGTAGGCATATACTGTATGCATATAAATATTGGGTGGAAATGAGTGGAAATTTCTCTGTAACAAGTATTTTTGAGCTGACATCCACATAGAAAAAGAGAGGCAGATTGCTGGTCTAGTTTTATATTTCAGTAAATGTGCTTTTCAGTCAGTGATATGTGCTCAGGTTAGGGACATACACAGATTAGTGGATTTACAGAGCTAATCATGAGTGATGGATGCTTTTCATAACAGCTTTTCTGGCCAGTTATGTCCCCTTCTGTCCTCTATTACTCTAAGTGATTTAAAGTAGTGACATGGAGGTTACTCCCAGATTTTAAGTTCAACCTCGCTACAGGGCTGACTGCTGCAGTTTTAGGTATTTTCTTGCTTTCCATTGCTCTTCTTTTTCAGTTCATAAGGTCTTCTTTTCCCTCTTCTTGAATTTAAAAAAAAAAGAAAATAAAAGGAGAAAGAAAGAGACGAAAAAAATTAAAATCTCCACTGCAGCAAGGTGGGACTATAGAATTGCTCCCTACCCTGAGAATGACTACTGTTCTCAGGGAGCTTCAACTCCACACATTAATGGGATATGGGAACACAATATTCGTCAGGGGCACAGCATAACCACCATTGCTGAGGTGGGACACCAGGGAATCACACACAGCACTGCTGGCAGAGGCTTCTGGTGGGATTTATTCAGCAACTCTCCCATCTTCTGGTACTAGCATTGCTAGGGCTGGCCTTGGATGATCCTTGCCCATCATATCCAAGAAAACACCTAGGTAAGGCCTGCATTTTTTTCCAACTGAAGCTTGTGGTAAAATTTTCACAGTGACCTATAAGAGTTGGTGAGCTGATGAGAAAAAATCCACAAGACCTTTTTCCAGAAAAGTATGCGTTTACCCTTTCAGTAAAAGTCAGTACCTCATTCAATAACATGCAAGCTTAAGGAACTTCCGATGAGTTTTTCTTTTTTCTAATTTTTTATCTCATTTTAAGTATCTTCTGGATAATTTTCTAGTAGAAACAGTGAAAATTAAAAAAAAAATTTTAGCCTCAAAATCACAGAGAGTGAAAAATGAGATCTAAGGATCAGAACACAAGGCTGAGTCTCTTTTACAAGATATTGAGACTTTGTGAAAATGCACAGAAAGCTCTCACATCTTTCCACTGCCTGACCCATCAACTTAAACTTTCACTCATAGCTAGGCTCTGATTTCTCTAGATAATTAACTTAACTGATTTCAAAAAAAAAAAAAAAAAGGATCAGACAGCCCTGGGGGTATGTGTAAGGCTCTCAGTATTTCTAAAACATTTGAAGAAGTTTAAAACTGTTTTAAATTCCATCCATCTAATTTAAATGCCTACACATTTTTATGACTGCTTGGCAAATCCAGCCCCTACTCCAATATTGACACAGAAGGGCATCACAATAAACCGATAGCGTAAAAAACTTAGTTTAGGTAAAGTACAAATTCCATCTGAGTTCCACATCACAAAAAAATTGTGTGCAATTTTATGATTCTTATCTCTTCTGGTCCAACGTTGCCTACCACTGTCTGCTGCCCAAGAGCACACCACTGAGTTATGGCACTCTGTTATTGATGTTGGTCCAGGATTCCAGTTCAGCTGTAAATTAGTCATCAGCAGAGAGTCATTATGAAATAATCCTGCAGGTATTTGCCCTGGAATATGGCTGAGAAATAAAAAGTTTGCTGAAAGTCAGTCTCCACTTAATAATTTATAGTATCATTTCACTTTTTATATTCCTGTTAGAGGTGTAGATTATTAATTTTTCTACATTCAAATGAACCCACGCTGAGGCTAAAGCAAGTAAAATTTAAGGCAATGGGTGCCTGAAAGTAAATATTAATGGTAGCTAGGAAGCAGGAATAATTTGTAAGAAGTGAATCCATGTCAAAGTCACAGATTTCCCCTGGAGAATCACAGCCTTTATATTGGCTATATATTTTTATTGCACCCAATTTCAGTTTTCTTGTTAAAAGAAGGTCTCCTTAAGCCCTTGCATTTCTTCTGCTTCATTCCCCATGGTTCACAAGTACAATAGTGAATGTAAGCTACAATAAAAAGGTCATTTTCTTCTTTCAGCAACAGTAACACAAGTGGCTGCATTTCCTGATTCTGGATTAAGTTCAAGATTTCAAATACGACTGGGCTCGTTTCTGATTAGAAAGTTTGATATTTATCACAGACTTACCTGTCTTCCATATCCAGTGTGAGTGAGATTGTAAAAAGGTAAACTGAAAGGAACCATTCTTTTATTCAGCAATTAACCCCATCTGAGTAAATAATACGGTGTTGTGCACTTGAGCCTTCGCTGTTATGCACTGAATTCAGAATTCAAAACGGCTTCAAAGCTGCGTTCGTGAAATGATGACAAGATGCTGCAGAAACAGCTTTTCATGTGGAATATAATGCAAGTATTGTGTTACACAGTACAGTAACAAATAGGGTATAGTTGTAATGATATAGCAGATAAAGTGTCTGGAAGTACTTACCTGAGGGAAACTCAATCTTATTTTACTTCAGGGCCTGAGGGTTATAAACACAGTGTATGGTCTTGAAACTTAAATATTAGAGGAATCATTTTATTGGGGGGAGGAGAAGGTAATGTTTCTTATTACAGGCAAATAAAATCTCCATGCCCAAATACACAGCAGAAATAGTCCAAATTCCTTCAGGTAGTGTCTCGGCTTGACTCTGTTTTTTTACAACAGGCTCACAAAGTCTAAGAGAAGCAAAATAATGCCACTTGTGATCTTGGAAGGGCAACAGCCTGGACGGGCATGGGATGCAGTGTCGAACCACGCAGCAAGGGCTGCATTGTATTGTCTGCTGTGGGGGGCATGGAGATGGCTGGGGGTGGAACAAGGGGTCTCTAGGTCCCACCGTGCGGCCTGCATCAGAGGCACAGCACCAGTGGAGATACCCTCACAACTTTAAATAACCCACTTCAATGTGTGAGTGCAGATTAAGCACAACACAGAGCAGCAAGAGCACCTATTGTGATAAATAAACACGGACCAGGATACAGACTCACAATTACATAAATAATTTAATTATTTACGTTCACCCTTGAGTCACTTTTGACCTGTTCTGTCTATTTCTGTCCTGGACATTGCTGGGGCATGGTTCAAGGCTAACTAATGCACCAGTGACCACTGCTGAGAAGTGCTGTTGGCAAGGCTGTGCTGCTTGGGGTGGTGGAATGTACCAGATGTGTGGATGTGGGCAAAGTTTTCTGGGTTGATGGTTGGACTTGATGATCTTAGAAGTCTCTTCCAACCTCGGCAATTTTAAGGTCACACAAGTGCTTGTCCAACAGCCACAGAAACCTCACCAGTCTGATTTATTTAAAAATGGGAATGAACCCAAATGCCATCTTTTCCCTCTCCTGTATTATATGAGTCTTAGTCTGATAGGAAGAGAAAGTAAAATGCATGGGAAAGCACAAAAGCTGTTATACACGTTCAAAGTCTGAAAAGAAGCAGAAGGGTGCTGCATATTTATTCGGATGTTTTCAGAACACCTCTGCAACTGCATGCACTTAATGAGACTGAGAGAGCCTGGGAGACAACTCTGCTGGGATTTCTCCTCTGGCTTTCACAGTCTGTGAGACAGGCCCTGGGTTATTTCAGGGTGGCGTGTGTTTCATGTGGCCCAACTGGGGCTGCTGTCTTTTCCTTCACAGAATAGAATCATAGAATGGTTTGGGTTGTAAGGGACTTTAAAGATCATATAGTTCCAAACCCCTGCCATGGGCAGGGACATTTTTGAGGATACCAGGTTGTTCAGAGGTCCATTTAACAAAGCCTTGAACATTGCCAGGGAAAGGCATCCATAGTTTCTCTGAGAAATTTGTGCCAGTGCCTCACCATCCTCAGGGTAAAGAATTTCAGATTAAAGTGCACAGCTTAGTGAAAACACACTTTTTTGGGAAGAGGCCACATACTAGGACTCAGTCTTGCTGGGGAAACTGTGCCTGCGCAGGTTGATAGACCAGTCAGGACATCTTTAGTCTCAGCATCAATTGTATCACCCTTCTCCAATTCTGGATGCTATCTGTGGAAACATAAATGAAACCACTTTGCTGCAAAGAGAACCCTTGGTACCTGAAACTTGGCCACCTATACAGCAAGCTAAGCAGGATCAGTGGCTATTTTTCAAAGCACAAGGAATGTTGTGCAAAAGACATATAGTTTGGAATGGTTCTTATTGTTTTGCAACCCCCTGTGTAAATACTCCCTTAGAGGCAGATACAGAAACATCTCAAATAGAAGAAGGTGAGTTGGACGACTGCATAGGAAGCCCAGCCAGGTGGAGTTGCATGGGAACACTTTCTCTCCATTGCCTGGGCACTGTCTAACCAGGATCTCCTGAAAACATTTGGAAGAGTGCTCTAGCTGTGCATTTATCAGCTTCACCTGAAACAGTGATCTGGCATGCTGACCAGCTTTGGTAGAAACAACAAAGCAAAGTCAAGGTAACTTCTATATACACGTGATACAACTTTAGAACACCAAGCACCTCCTGTCTTTGGGTTATCTGATACTGCCAAGCTGTTTGCTGTCACTCCAGATCTCTTAAAAGGTAGGGAGAATTTTGACAAAATGCACTAGTAGAAGACGAGCAAGTTGTGGGGTCAGAGTACTGGTGTGTGTGGGGTGATGGGATAGCACTGAGATATAACAAAGTACAATGTACTAACAATGATTTGCAGAGGCATGAGGGTGGGACTGACAGTGCTTAGTTATCCAAATATGATCTTTGTCATCACAAAATCACAGAATTGTTAGAATTGGAAGGGACCTCTGGAGATCATCCAGTCCAATTTCCGCACCACAGCAGGGTCATCTAGATTAATTTACACCCGCATGTGTCCATGAGTGTTGAATGTCTCCAGAGAGGGAGAGTCCACAATCTCCCTGGGCAGCCTATTCCAGTACTCTGTCACCCTCAATGTAAAGAAGTTCTTCTTCATGTTGAGATGAAACTTCTTGTATTTTAGTTTATGTCCATTGCTCCTTGTCCTGTCGCTGGGCACCACTGAAAAGAATCTGGCACCATCATCTTGGCGCTTGCCTTTGAGGTATTTATAGGTGTTGATGAGATCCCCTCTCAATCTTCTCTTTTCCAGACTAAACAGGCCCAGCTCCCCCAGTCTCTCCTCATAAAAGATGCTCCAGAACCCTCACTGTCTTTGTGCCCCTCTGCTGACCCTCTCCAGTAGCTCCTTGTCTTTCTCGTACTGAAGAGCCCAGAACTGGACACAGCTCTCCAGATGTGGCCTCACTAGGGCCGAGCTGAGGGGCAGGATCACATCTCTTGACCTGCTGGCCACACTTTCCTGATGCACCCCAGGAAACCATTGGGACTCCTGGCCACAAGGGCACTGCTGGATCAGGGTCAGCTTGTCTTCCACCAAGACTTTCAGGTCCTTCTATGCAGAGCTGCTCTCTAGAGGGTCAGCCCCTAGCCTATGCTGGTACTTGGGGCTATTCTTCCCCAGGTGCAGTACCCTACACCTGACTTTCTCAGAGAGGGAGACATTTCTCAGGACCCTGAAATTTGGACTCATCCTCCTGCTTTTTGAAGCTCTTAGCATTCTTGAAGAGCTTTCTGGTTCCTCTGCCAACCATGTGGGTCACCTGTCACATAGGCTGGGCTGGAGAAGGGCTGGGGCATCAAGGCAGGATAGGTTTTCAGCTTTTAAAGGTTGCGTCGACTTACATCTTTAGCAGTCTGTGTCTTTCTGGGAGAAGTTAATTGAATTCAAAACGTCTTGGTTTTGTGGAAAATAATGTGATGCTTTTCTTCTCTGTTACATGATGCTTAGTACGTTACACGAGTGAAGAAAACTGGTGAATAAATATTGCATCTCATTTAGTCCCATTCCTCATTTAAGTTTTTGCACAGACCAGTCAACCACCATAAATGTTTCAGACAACTGAGAAGTCACTAGCTAAGATATTAAATATCCATTGAAATAGGTGTTTCTCCCTTTGAGTCATTTTCTAGTTTGAAATGTGAGGATTTCTACACCTGGTAGGATTAAGAAAAATATAAGTAACACAACTGTAAAGATTCTTAATCTGTGTAATTACCCGATTGAATCTCTTAATCCTGTAAACTCCTGGCATCTTTGCAATGAAGCAATGTTAGATGTACTAGGTGCCTTAGAAATACTAAGAAAAGATAGGATAACTTACTTGAATGGAATATTATGTCATGAATAGATTCAAGCAAATAAGACACAAAATAAAACATACTGAAAGAACACAGAAAGTGAAATTCCATTACCTAAGACTTCTCGTGTATTCATCTTTTCCCATTAGTTTCTTCAAAAACTTTGTTTTACACTGTCAATTGAACATGAATTCAAGTGTTAAATAGGATTCCTTATTTGAGATTTGTCATTCATCACATCAGGTTTATTCCATCCAGAAACACTCGTAATGTGACTTTCAACTTTTGTTTCATAAGGTATTTTTCTATTAACACTTGAGTACTACACTTTTTGCAAAACACAGACAGAAATAAGTGAATACATCAAAATAAGACAATTTAAACATGTGATAGAAATATGAACAGAGTATAAACTCATTCTCATGAGCCTCTTAGGATATCGAAATATGGTTTCACTTTGAAATGGAAAAAATCTGTGAGGAGAGAAAAGTTCTGGGTAATTAAAATATTTTGGGTTTCATAACTTTAAAAGTTTTGGGCTACTTTTAATTTAAAAAAAATAAAATAAAAAAATCAAAAAGATTGAATCAGAAAATATCAAACCAGTTACTTTTATCATTCTTAGAAAAATTTTCTCTTTTAATTCCTAACAAAAGTTTTAAGAAAGCCCAAATAGTTTCATGAAAACTTCTAGTTTTGACAGACCTTCATTTTTCCCATGGCAGCTGTGTCTGCTCATATTTCCTTAAAATCTCTAACCTCCACAAGGATTCACTGAGAGAAGAGTATTATTATTTCGTTATTTGATTGCAGGTAGCAGATAAATCAGGCAACTTACTGTCTTTGCAGTAGTCTATTGGTCTGAACATGGCTGGGCCACATGTTCCAGATATCTGTTGTAGTTAGTAACTAAGCAAACTTTTCTCTGAACAAAACATAAACATTATGCTCCATTTTTTTTTGTCCAGGCAACACAGAGCAGTTATCCTAGTGCTGACTTAGTGCTATAATCAAGTCCGGTCTGGAGGAATGAGAGCATTTTCAATTCCATACTTGTTCTCTCCAATGGAGTTATTGAAAAGGCATGAAATAGTGACTGTGAGCAACTTTCCAAAACTTGAACAAACATCACCAGGTTTTATTTCCTGCACTCCAGAGACAGTATGCCTGTCAGCCAACAGACAATAATGACATTAGATCATTTCTAGGCAGAAACAGGCTTCAAGGAAGGACTTCAATGTAAATTCAATGCTTCTAGCTATCAGTCCTTGAGCCACACAGCCACTGTTATCTGGATCTGTTTTGCAACTTCACTTGATTTTGCAGAGAAGGACTCAGACCTCTCATCCTTCTAAAGTCCAGATGTGTTTAAAACAGAAGAATCAAAGTAAGATCATTTGTGTGTATGAAATAATTCTACCCAGATTTCCAAGGTATTTTGGTCATTCTTTTCCCTACTTACATTGTTGGCCAATATTTTCTTCCCTTTTTTCACTAGTCCAATAGCTGCTGGGGACCCAAAGGAGGTGAAAATACAGAATACCCAGGAGAAAGCCAGTAAAGCTGGCAACAGAATGCCTTGAAGATGAAGGCATAGCGGAGTAGAAATGCTGGAAGTTGATGCTAGGTGAATTCAAAGTAAGAACAGGCAAAAAAGCTTTAACAAAATTGAGCAGAAAGGAGTGAGCTCCACACAGGAGAAATGCACACACACTTGTGGGAGATGCTTGTTGGGAGGCAGAGTAAGGGAAGACCTGCCTCTGCTCCCTACTCAGACAGCCGCTTGCTGTGTAAGTTTCAGGAAATAGTTTCTCTGCTCACATCGCAGCATTTACTTCACTCATCCACAGAGACTCTCTGCTTCCCACTTGCCAGCTGCTGGGTACGGCTTACAGCCCCTTCTGAGGACTAACCATAGCACAGACAGCGTGGTGTCCCTGCACCAAGGCTCTGTGCTGGGCTGCCCAAAGAAGGATGGTGGTTACTCATGCAAAGATACGTAGTTAATAAAACTCCATCAGCTGGATACAAATGTAGGGATTTAGTTTGGGGTTTTGTATCCTTCTGTGAGAGCTTTTCTCGGACTCCTCTGAGGCTAAAACAGTGAACTGCTAGGTTGAGCTACAATAAATAAAATGTTAAAGTATTGAAGTCTGGGTTTATAAGGGGATAAACATCTTATGAGGCAGTTTCACATAGCTGTGGAAAAGTAGATTAACTAATAGCCATGTAGCCTGAAATTGTCATCGCACACAAGATACTGCAACGTATTTTTTACAGTCAAAGGCAACAACTTACATGCATGTACTTCATACTTCTTATCCTGCTGAATTTACAAAATATAGGATTTTTTTCTATTATTCCTAGTGTTTAATTAGTGGTTACTCTTCTTGAGATTAATATTTTTAGGAACATATATTGTACATTTCTATTAGAATTCATATGTATGATTCCTTAGACTCAGCTGAATTGAACAAATTCCATAGGAGAGAAAACTATTACATGCACTGACCCAGACAGGGGGCATCCACCATGCATGCTGGTGAAATGTATGGATATTCAATAGATATTTTTATTGTTATAATTGAAGTGCATATGAAAAAATGCCTATGAATCTGGAGGAAGAAAGATGGGAAATATGTCTCAGTACTGCAAGAGTCCACCCACTTTTGATGAGGTTACTTCTGTATTCCAAGTGAACTGGAAAACCTGGGTAATACCTAAAATACATCTGTTCAGAGGCTTGTAGAATTACTAGGAAAAGTTAAAACCTATATAACCAGTGCCAAGGAGTAGCTCAGCATGTACAAATGACAAACAACTTGCCCAGCTGAGGGTATTGGCAGAGGAGTCGAACAAGGTCCAGAAGCAAAAATCTATCTTTTCTGTAACTTTCTCTTGTATTTCATACCACTGCTGTTGCCATAAACATCCACATGGCTCTGTTGTGCTCTGGTAAAGCTGATACTAGCTCTGCCAAGTTTTTGCTGAAAAGAAAAGGAGGCCTGTCCTGTTTCACGAGAAGTTTCACAGGACAAGGCAAGCATGGGCACACAGGTGTGAAGAAGGAAGAGTAGAGAATGCTTTTTATAATTGGCAACCCTCTTTCCATCATCTTTTGCCATGACTGTCCCTGTAACATTAAAATAACACCATAATTGCTGACAAGTAGTCCAGGCAAAGTTAATGCTGCACTACCAACACAGGACTACAGAATTTGAAAAATATATGTTTTGTCACAGCTTCTTGGAGACTAGCTAGCCTGTGACAGGCTAATGAGTGTGTGAAACCATATTCACCCCCTTTTTGCATTGTCCGTGGGACTTCTCAGCCTTGCTTGTATTTCATCCAAGCCTTTTCCAGCTCAGTGTAAGATAGTTCACAATCTCTGCAAATACATGGGGAAGAGATTTTTCCTCTCAGAGTCCAAACGGTAATTATAAACTTTTCAGAGCTCATGGAGATGTTTTGCCTTCCCCTGAAGCACGAGAGATTAACTACAGCCAGCACTGGGAATGCAGAAGGGGCACACATGCCTGAAGATGGTATTGAAGTTTCTCAGCCTGAACCCTGACTTCTTGCTCATCAGATTAATACTGATCCACAAATTGGGGTTAGGATGGAATTCCCACCTCTCATTTGGAGAGAGGTTCTGTGGGGGATGAGGGGTTGCCTCAAATTTCTCATGCTGGAGCTCTTTTGCCATATCTCTTGGGTTTCTAGATACTGGGAATCTCAGCCTACCCTATTCTTTGCTTGTAGCTTTCACTGTTAAGCTACCTGAAGACTGAAATTTCCGAGTTTAATCAGTTTTTGATCCTAAAGAATAGAAACATATTTGTGACATCTTCTAGCTTATGTACCACTGGAAGTTAGACTCATTGATCTAACAATTCCTTTAGGACCAAAATTCCAGTCAGATCTATTTCAGGGCTTTCTGTTCCATTCCTGTATGAAGTTAGAGTCCCCCAAAAAATGTATTCCAAATTATATTGCTGTTGAGTGTGTATAGCAGAGAGTTACATAGGGATGGATCATCAGCACAGAGAAGGGGCTTCACTTGCAGGTGTTCCCTGCAGACTAGGAGGCTGAGCCAGCATCTGCCACTTTCTGAAGGTCTGGGGAGGCAATAAGGACATCTCACTCACCCCTGGACTTATGCTGGCTCTGCTCTGGACTTTACTCTTTCTCTCTTCTTCTGCTCCTCCAGTGCCTTCCAGGCTGCAAATTGTACTGCCTTGCTCTATTGCCACAGATTAGGCTTCTATGACCTGACTGGAAGGATGAGTTTCTTACCAACTGTTTCGCCTTGTGTCAATGAAAGGATCTCAAAACCTTTCAGTGCACATGGAGAATGAAAAGACTTACAGACTCTCTCCCAACAATTTGTTTCCTAAAGGAAAGACTGTCTGCTCTGTAATCATAAATGCTGTGAATCCATTTCTTCTCTCTTGACATCACCCTATGTTTATAGTTGTACTTCTCTGTTTGGTTTTACAGCTTCCTGAGGGGTGCCCAGCTAGATAAGTCCTATTTTACTCCAGGAACAGCTCAAACTGTTGGCAGAGTGTTCACTGGTCTTAGGGATGTTCTTTTACAAATATGCAGCGCTCAGAAACATGTTCAAGATCATTGCTATTACTTCCATGAAACATCACCAAGGGACACTGAGGAGGGTTAAATATTAGTTTGATACTTGGCATGGGAGTTTAATTTTGAGCTCAGCCCTGGCCACTAGTGATTAAAAAGGTCTAGCTGAATGAACAATGATATAATGGTTTTCATTGTGACACTGGCAGGTCATTTGTAAAAAAAGGATGATGATAATTCAACCTTTGTAATGCAAACAAGGATCTTTGCATGAAATGTAGTTTATATGCACAAAGTATTTTTACTACTAATAGAAGATACAGGTTTGTCAAACATAGGAGCAGACTGTTGGAGGTTAGAATTTTTCTTTTTTTTTCTTTTTTCTTTCTCCGAGGGAATTTTCTCCCATTTGTTGCCTAAGAGATGAGAACGATGGATACTTAAGGGAGACAAAAGAGGTGGCCAAGGTGGGGGGAAGGAGTGCAGCTGGCCGGTGGAGTTAAGCCCTTTACAACTTCTCCTTACCATGGGAGAGCCTTTGCTTGTAAGAGCTGCTGTTGAACTGGGACCTTTTCAACACCGATCTCACCGGACCCTCACCATCTGCTCAGGTGCCTCAGGGGAAAACCAAGGACCCCGACCCCCTCCCCTCACCTCCGAGGGAGCATCTCCACCCTCACCATCTGAGCCTGGCTGCGTGTGGGAGCCTGGCTACTGCTGCCCAGCCCTGCTGCTGCTTCAGGTTTTCTTGCTACTCTTTAACCCACCCAGACCTCTTGGCTCCTGGCATGGCTTCAGAGTTTTTGTTACACGTTTTTTGCCACCCCGGGTGTGCCCGCCTCCGTTGTTCAGGCTGCTGCTCCCATGGCTCCTGCTACAGCCTGTGTCGCCATCCGGAGCAGCAGCAGAACCAGCCGCCCCTGCGAGTTTGCACAGGAAGCCCCTTCTCTCTCCTTCCCGCAGGCTGTGCCCGCCGCCACCACGTGAGAGAGACGGCCGAGCTCGCGCCACAGCGCCCCCTGCAGCCGCGGCGGAATCACCGCACCTGCCCTGCCCTGCCGGGAGCCACCAGCGCCCCTGCCGGCTGTGACCGGAACTGCACCAAAGGGGACGGTGCCTGCGACCGAGAGAAGGCTGTGGCTGGGTTTCTGGTTTTGTTTGTTGTTGCTGCTGTTGTTGCTGTTGTTTGTTTGCCTTGTTTTTAATATATTTATATTCTAGTAAAGAGCTGATATTCTGTTTCCCATACCTTTGCCTGAAAGCCCTGTAATTTCAAATTTACAATAATTTGGAGGGAAGGGAGTAATATTTTCCATTCCAAGGGAAGTTCCCACCTTCCTTGGCAGGCACCTGTCCTTTAAACCAGAACATAGACCATTCTTGTTTTCCTTCTGTGTTGATGGGGAATTGCTGATCTCCAATGGCAATAAGATGAGTGATTACATTTTCAATGTGTTTGTTGCACAGGTGAAGTTAATGTGTGGCGTGAAAATAGGAGAATTGCCATGTCACAGACTTTGATTTTGAAAATTGCATTATAACAAATTATGTTTGAAAAATACACTACAAACAATGGCAAGACTGAACATTTGCTAGTTGTTTTGTTATGGTTTGTCATAAAATGAACAGAGAGGCAGAATAATAGGAATAGGCAATGATAAATTCTTCCTCCACAGTGTGGGATCCAGGAGTGTTTCTCCTGCTGGGACAAGACTCAGATGTGCATCATTTCCAGACAATCCTGGCAAGTTCTGCAGAGGAAACCCAGGCTCAAAGTCAAGAGGGAACCTCAAAATGTTCCAGAAGGGCCCCAGAGCAAGCTCTCAGGGGATCAAAGCTGTGGAGGACACCTGCCACGTGATACAGGTCCCGCCAATACGACCAAAGAGAAGTTGCATTTGCATTGCTTGGGTTTGGCAATAATTGCATATTGCTTGACTGAAAATATCATTATCTCAAATATAAAAGTATTAATGTTTGGAACATTCTCAAGTGATCGTGCTTAATGACAAACCTTGGCAGTCTCTAGCAGACATAACATTTCAGCAGTGACCCTTGGCTGCTAGGATAGTATAATGAAAGAAACAAAAGATTTTGTATGATTTTTCCTGAATCTCATGAAAGGACTAGCTTTCTGTAAAGAAAAAGGTGTAAAAAGCAGCTCATTCAGGAATTTCTTACCTGGAACCTTATTCTTTTCTCATCCAAGCTGAAGGCAAAACCCCATTGACTTATGTGGGACCCGATGATGTCCTAATTTGTCCAGGTCACGGGAACTCAGTGTCACCAGCATGAAGGAAATGGCAAGTTATTGCTTATGCAAACAGTCACATTTGGCCAAGCAACGGAAACAAGCTTACAGATTGTTGCAATGTCAAAGCAAATTACGATAGTAATTAAAACCCATGTCCCATGATAAATCACGGTTGGAGATCTTTGCAAGAGTATCAGAAATAGGAAAGAATTTCACAGCCACTGAAAGAGATTCTGTTTCTATCTGGGGAGAAAATGACATTCTTCACAGACAGAGGAGTGAAGCACACTCTTGGCAAGGAGTAACTAAGAGATAAAGATATTATGAAGTAATCAGGCAGTAATGCTTCAAAGGAATATTTTTTAAAAAAAGACATTATTTCCTTTTTATTGGGATTAAATGCTTGTAATAACAGTATTGTTTTAACCTTGCCAATATGCTGTCAGTGTCAATTTTATTTAAAAGAAGGAAAAAAACCAAAAGGCTATTATTAAAAGGAATTCAAGTTGAAATGGTGAAACTTTATTGCTTATATGATTGCATTTAAAATTAAAGTCTGTATGTCAAATGAAATCCTGGAACATACTCATACATTTCATAGGAGCTTTTGGGCTTGACATATGTACCTCTGTGACAATAATATCGTCAAATAATGGAAACTTTGTATATCTATTAGAAAATAGCAATTTGGTAACAAATTTAGATAGACTTGTTATAGATTGTCAGAAATAAGAATAATGGACACAGTACAAATCCAAACCATATGTTCCATGAAAGAGTATGTCCTTCCAGCATTTTTTAAAGCTATAAATTATCTATCATACTACCAATAAAGTACTCTAGAGGTAAGGTCACTGACCCCAAAGCACTGACATTTAGTTCAAGAACCAACCCCTGCAGCTTAGCACTTCATCCAAATTTTCAAATGTGAAGGGGATCTCTTTTTTCCTTTTCTTGTGATGTTTTCCCACAGGCCACTCTGCTTGTTGACGTTTCCATGATAATGTTCTTCACATTCCGTCAATTTCCATTTAGTAGCTCTACTACAGTAACCGGAAACTTTTAGATCATCTCCTCTGTGTATACATAGAGGTGCTGTGTATGCTCTGCATCCTTATAAGCATTTACTTGGCTGGACCACTGGAAAATTTCCCTACTTTCAACTTGCTAAATGTTGACAGTTTGGGGGTAATGGTGCCACAGGTCTGGTGGTCATATGTGAGGAAGAGAGCTGTAAGGAATGGCTTTCTTTCAGCAGAATAGGGGGCAGACTGGCCAGAGGGACAGGCTCTGCAGCTATGACCCAGGTCTATCAGGAGGCTGAACATCCACAAAAATGTTGCATCAATACCACACAAGCAGGAATGAACAAAGTACCCCATCAGGAAAGACAAGCAGAGCAAAAGATAATCACAATGGAAAAAAAGGAGCAGGGGGAGGAACAGAAAAGGAGATGAAAAGAAACTGCAGAAGTCTGAAAGTGATTTTTTATTACAAGCAAAAGAAGCTGTGGTAACTTTGTTACCATTGCTTTTCATTTTTCCTCATCTTGCTACTTCTCATTCTGGCTACATCCACCTGTGAAAGATTACAGATTGCATTCTCAGGTGGGGTAAATCAGCGTAGCTCCATTGGGCCCAGATGGCAACGCTGCTCCCCGTAGGTGTTATTACTGTGCCGTATGCCTGTAGCGTGGTCAGCTGGCTCTGAAACATAAAAACTGAGAAATAGAAACTGCTGGTTTCACCTTACCCTGACTTTAAAATGTCCTGCTTTCTAAATACTTGAGTCTTACTGTTACAACAACCCTAATTGCTTCCCATTTCAAATATTTCTGTATTATGCATTGCACTGGAGCAGCACTGGGCAAACAGGCTGTGGGCTGAATAAGAAACTTAAGCAGAGAAATGGAGAGGGAAACATCCAGAACAATATTGCTTTGAGATTCTGCAGTTAAAGGGACTTTTCTGCACCTCATATGGTATCAGTCCCCTTTCTCTCTCCAGGCTTCTTAATTTACCAATAAACCAGATGACCTACACTCTAAGAATTTCCTTGCATATGAAATTTGCAGAAGAGCAGCCCACAAGACAACAATTTTCCTTCTGCTCTTACATTTTTAAAAAACTCCTTAAAGCAGCTATTTGTTCATGGAAACATGGATTTGCAATTCTCACGCAGGTACTGATCCAGCACTGTAAATGAAAGCACTTCCACTTCAAAAGCAGCTGCCAATTTGTATCTAAATGTGCATTCATTCCTGTTAGACACAGGAAAGCTGTCAACACCATCCAGTTAGTTAGTTATTCACAATGTTATATATACATGTGTAACATGGTAATAGGTGGTCTTTCACAGGAATGACTTGGTTTTTTCCTCCTGACTCTTATTGCACAAAATCTTCCCAGTTTGCATTCCAGGTCAGGAATGCTCCAGGGGTTGACTTGGAGAATGGCTCTCCAGCTCACTAACAGGATCATCACTCATATGCAAAAGGGTCTGAAGAGATTTTGCCATTCCTTTATTTTTCCCCTTTTGATTAATACAATGTATGGAAGGTTTGTTTGGGGCAACTATAACTCTGTCAGAGAGGTACCTCTTGAGAACCTTGGAAGCTGAACAAGTTCAACTTTGTTTCTTACTCCTGAAATCCAAATATTCACAAAGGAACTATTTGCACAGTTATGATACCCATCTGTACATTTTTCTTTCTTTAGGTGAGGGTGAAGAAACTTAGATGTGAGGAGCTGAAGGGAAGGTTGGAGACAGAGATGGTGAAGAGGACTGAGATGAATAAAGGCTCATCTACCCTGCACACTGAACCCCTCCACCCTTCATGTAAACTTCACACGTTTGTTCCTATTGTGAGGCTTTTTCACCCTGACAAAATGGTAGAAACAGGGACTAGTGTAATATAATCATATATTTATTTTTACCATATTACTTTAAATGTCCCTTCCCTTCCCNTTACTTTACATTTCCCTTCCCTTCCCTTCCCTTCCTTTCCCTTCCCTTCCCTTCCCTTCCCTTCCCTTCCCTTCCCTTCCCTTCCCTTCCCTTCCCTTCCCTTCCCTTCCCTTCCCTTCCCTTCCCTTCCCTTCCCTTCCCTTCCCTTCCCTTCATTATGGTATGAATACAGATCCTCTGTAACTATTTTTCCAAAGAAAAGCATCTTCTATTGCTATTATAGCTGGGAATTTCCCCTCTGTTTCATAATACAATTAAATTCAGGTGGCTAAGTATAGCTTGATTTATTTTGATTTGGGCTGGCATGGAAACATTAGGATCATCTCAGGATTTTGTAATTCAAATGACACAGATCAGCAGACATGCCTAAAGCTTTTCAACAAATTTTGAGGGAACTGCAAATTTGGCAGTTTTGACACAAACAAGCCAGTATGTCTGCATTTTTCTTGACCAGTGGTCTCACAGTTGGTGGTGGGGAGTGCTTACAGCTCTCAGTATAGTGAGATCAGTAGGAACTCAGCACCTCTGTAGTAAGGCCACAGGAAGACAGACACTCAGATCCTGGTGCTTGCCCAGAGATTCGTTGATGATAAGTTACAGGCAAACAGCTCATACATCCTAACACATAGAAAATTTTATATAAATAAAACAGACCCATATACAGTGAAAATGTTGATGAATAATTTTTGACAATTGCAGCTCTCTCATGGTTGTTTTAGGTTTCAGCAGAGTTGCCAAAAATTCAGTCTTCACAGGAATTCATGGGAACATTTTCCTTGGTTTTGATCTGTGTGAGTTTCAGCCTGGTAAACTTATGAATACTGCAAAAATCACAGAACGAAACTTATTCAGAGCTCTTAAACTCCACTTATTTTCCAAACTGAAACTGACCCAAGTTGGAAATGTTGTAAATATTTTGGTGTAGATCTAGAAAATAACCTAGGTTCTTCTCAAAGCCTCCAGAGTCAAGGAGAACATTTTGATCATTGTGACCAATTTTTTATGTGTGTTGACGAAAAAGGTTGTAGTCTAAAGGAAACTAAACAGTGTTAAGGTTTCCTGAAACAAGTTCTTTAATTCCATAAAATAACTGAGTTTCTCAGGAATGGTCTTCGGAACTGTTTTGGCAATCTAGGAGTGGAACAATTATTAATTTCTTAAGTAAAAGTCCTACACTAAACACCTCCTGTATGATGAGGAACATTTGAGTAATTCTTCTTCACTGTCTCATACATGCCATTAAATTTTTACAAATTTGATAAATTACAGGATTTCTGTAGTTATTATTAAGATTTATCTTGACGATGAGAAGATGCAATGATCCTGACTACCAGGAAAAATATTCTTTAAATCATTATTATTGAGTATAGCAGCAGAGTATCTTTTTAAGAAAATTTTAATAGCACATCACCAGTTTGCCTGTAATACAATCTAAGTGACCTATGAATTGTGCAAAAAAAATGTGTCTGTGTGTGTGTGTGTATGTGTTATCAAAATCCTAAAGCAGATCACTGCAGTACCTGAATGGTTTCAATGGAATATTCCACTGATGAAAACACCTCATGAATTCTTTCTTATTAGACTTCGGAATGTTTACTTGGACATGAACTTTTCTATGTAGAGTGAAAACTGAATAAAAGATTGGAAACAAATGTTAATGGTAAACAGCAATATACTGAGCTGGAAGAAAGTCTGCAGGGGTTATAACTGATACTGATTTTATTTAATTACTTTATTTACATGATAAGACAATTTTTAGAGCGATATATATATGTGTGTCTGTGTGTCTCTGTGTGTGTGTGTGTATGTGTGTGTAAAAGGAGGTTGGTAATGCATTACCAGCTCTCCTGTCTGTCTTTCTCAGGGATCAGCTGTGTTTTGCCTGCCTGCATGGTGCTGATTTCTAACTACAAGCTGCACCGTGCATATGAAATAAATGGGACCTGGGAACTGTGAAACTTTACTTCCTTTCTGGTTCCTGTTTTTCTGGCCCTAGTGATTGCTTAGTCTTCCTCACATGTACACTTCTCCAAAGGGACTTTCAGGGTTAGAAATATGTGCAGGAAATAGCACAATTAGATTCAACTTTGGAAACAACACTAACATATATCTCAGGAAAAAAACATCTTAACTGCATAATCATCAGGAGGGAAATACTTGGAAGCATTTGAGTTTATAAAGATTTAGGGAAGACAATACGTAACAAATCAGATGTGACTTAGCAATATCTTGTTATAGCAAAGGTGCAGTTGGGTTTGTAAACCATGTAGACAGAGGCATTTTATCAGTTCTCAGAGAGGAAGTTTTCCCTCTCAAGGTGCTGCAAGAGGCTTTCCTATGGGATTAGATACTCAGCACAGTTCTGGGCTCCTTGGTTTGTGAGTAAATCAATCAGTGAGTTAATATCAATCTCAGTAATGAGCCACAGACATAGCTGAGGATATAGAGAGAAACTGTAAAGGCTCAGAGAAGTAAATTCATATGTTTTAGTAAAGCAAAGACTACATATGATGGAGGGAGGCAGACTCAGGGAAGGACATATGAAGACACTTTAAGCACTTGTAGGCCTTACTACAAAGTCAGTCATTTTTCAACTTGGCCACCAATCTTGGGATGTTTCTCTCTCCTCTCATATCTGTCCTGACCTCCAGTGCTGTTTCCTCATGGAGAAAGTGATTGCAGAAGTATTCAGGATAAAGGAGTGGAATAGAGATGGAGACTTCTTGTGCTATTACACCAGTTTATGCCTGACTTGCTTACACTGGAATGGGATTTCTCCTCATTGATCAATCCAGCTAGTGTTGGCCAGGAGCTATGAATAAAGGGTGGGAAATTTTTCACTGTAACAGGAGAAGAGTAACAAATATGGATGTACCAACATCACCCCAGAAAATACCTGTGTCTTTTTATTCTTCCTGCCAAAATCTTTACAAAGCTTGTGCTCTACCTCATGCAGCTGGGTTGGAGATAACAGCAAATGTTACTCAAGTGCTATCTAGAATCAGACAAAACCACAGGATGAGCAGTGACTGGGGCCACTTCAGAAAATCATTGGCAGGGAGAGTAAAAGGAGAAATATCCTATCAGTGATGTCTCCTGAAATGATACCTGAAATGATATTAATATCTCTGTGCATTTCCAAAACAGACTAGAAATGACAAGGACTGCAAGAAAAGTAAATGCTGCCAAAGACACATTGAAGTTCATGTGTGAAGATCCATCCATCGAGAAATCCTGGTGATTAAGAGAAAAATCCAAGAAAGGACCCAATACACTGTCATTTGAAAGAGCTGTAATTTCAGGTATTTTATTAATTTTCATAGTGCTAATCTGAGAACTGTTGTAATACAGAAAATTGCTAATGATATATCACAGAATCACAGATTGTGCTGAATTGGAAGGGAGTCACGAGGATAATTGAGTCCAGCTCCAGGCCATGCACAGCACCATCCCCAAGAATCACACCATGTGCCTGACAGCATTGTCCAAATGCTTCTTGAACTCTCTCAGGCTTGGTGCTGTGACCACTTCTCTATGTTTTATGTTCTGGTCAAACCCAGAGCTAGACAGCACTCAAAATTTCCTAACACCTAATTCTCTTTCTGCACTTCATGTTTTAACCGTCATGATCTAACGGAAAAGGAGTCCCCACACGGATATTTAGGCTGGACTGAGTCTCTCTAACATCCTTGGACTGGCCAGAAGTCTTTTTCCAGCTCACGTGTTGAGGCTCTGATCTGACATGGAGTGATGTTCCAGGAGCTGCTCTGCAGAGTCAGTGCCTGTTCTCTTGTAAGCCTGAGGTCTGTGAGACAATAGCTGGGAGCTTGGCATTGTGCTGTCTGGATTGGTATGTATTATGCTATTCAAACCAGAGTAACACCTGGAGGGTTCACTCAAGGTGGGTTAAGAGTTATATGAACACGGAAAACAGACAGGCTAATGTTAGGCAAAAAGAATTATCATTGTTCCCTTTTCAGAGGAAAACTAGGAACCAAAATCTCGTTTTCAAGGAAGACGAAGGAGTTTTGCATATGGTCTGCACAGTTTCTTTAGACTCCTTTAAAATTCCAACTAAAGAGATGGTTTCGATTTCAAGGTTAACTTCATCTGAAGGCAGCTGATGATACAAGAAAATAGGCTAGAAAATAGGCCTGTAGCAGTCTGCCTGAGTTACACAGGAACTCTGAATCGTGCTATGCATATGTATCAATAGGCATTTGAATTGGTGTATGTTTGTTGTGTTGCTTGTGTACAGCACAGCATGCTTCCATGGAGAAACTCTACCCTGCACATTTAAAACTTTTGCAGCATCTCTTCTCAATCTCTGCAAAATTGTACTGCTTAAAATAAAGCATTCCAGTTACAAGAAATTACACTGCCAGTTAAATGGCACTTTTTTCTTCTACTGACTCTGAGAATATACATTACTTCAACAGCCAGAGCAAATATGAGTTTGAAGGTGTTTGAACAAATGTACACTTCAGTTGAAAGAAGTTTGCAATAACTAGGTTCAATAAAAAATTCTAATTGTAGGCCTCAGGTTAAGTCCTGAAACACATTTTTTGGTCCCCATGTGTCTTGTTTCCAAGATGGCAGCACCTGGAAAAACATGCAATTTGATTTTCGTGAGAGATGTGAGCTCTGATAGTCAGGACTGCGCTGCACCAGCCTGTTTTTGAAGTGGTGGCCATGTTGCTGCAGTTTAAGTGGATGTCTTTTATACTAGGGAATAAGCACATGTTGGGCTAAGAAAAACATGGGTCATAAACAGTTTCCATGCAACGAAGTTAAGAAACCAACAGTCTCTTTCAACAGCCAAGCCAAAACTTTATGAATATTGTGCCAGCAAAACGCTGTTGCTTTCTGTAAGGCTGTTTTTGTCTAAATGTCCCTGCAATTGCATCTTTTGGTTCCTTCAGGGGGAAAATGAGAAAAATGGACAGTGCTTTTTAGTACCTTCTCAAGTTTGCTGACATCTTTGTAGAAAAAAACTGCAATCCTTCAGGTAAATTGAAGTTTTAACAAGATTTTACCAATTTCCTTATGAAGGTTGCCTTTTCCGTCACATAATTTCCTGTGGTGAAAATAATCTCAGTGGTCCATGAACTCTGCTTCCTCATCAGTTAAAGCTTGCAGCAAAATCAAGTGCAAAATGTGAGCAGTTAATCCTTACATGCGTAATATTTTTGGGCCTGGTTTGTTGGTTTGTTGTTGTTTCTTTTTCTGTTGAGAACCATTTTGCGTCGCTTTGGTTGCTGCTTCTAATGGCAGTAAATGCAAATGGGATGAACTAAGAGCTTCTTCCTGAAGGGCAGGTGACGAGCACTGTCCCTGCTGGGGCACAACAGGCTGTAGGAGGTTCACAAGCCATTCCTGCAGTGGCGAGTCTGCAGCTGCCCTCCACAGTAAATTAGTGCAATGCCGGTGTTCTGTTTGTTTCCACACCCCCTTCTCTACTGAACTAAATGTGATAATTAAACTGGACAATTAATAAATGATGAGCATAGGATGACTGGGGACAGTGCTTCACCGTGAGGAAAAAGAAGCATCAAAAGCGCTGAGAAAAACAACAAGTAACAGGCAGACCCCAGGCAAGCTTTCCCACAAAGCTCTGCCAATATGCCTCAGTCCTGATTTACAGCACTCCCGCGGCTCCCCTCTGAGCCGTGTCTGCTCCAGAAACCGTCAGTGGTGTGAAACAGCTTTAGGAGTTTTTGCAGGTGGACTCCTCTCCGCTCGGGGCTGCACTGAAGTCTTAACGTGTCTCTGGACTGTAACATAAAAGGCAGAGTGGGGGAAAGCGAACACATTTTGCAGGAACTGATCCTACTCTCTGCTTTGCCATAGGCTTCCCAAGTGGGTCTGGATAAGGTTTGTCATCTCGCTGTCTAAATTCCTTCTGTGTAGCTCAGGGATGGTAAGAGCAATATTACCTACCTGTTGCATAGCAGGGAGTGTGCTGGTTAATTACTGAGTGTTTATACAGTAGGGTCAGCAGAGAGAGTGCTATATGATAGCTAAATATTAGTATGAAATCACAGCAGATAACTGCACATATCCTCCCTTGCACAGCATGGTGATATTTTATCTACTTGTTATTTTGAGTCACATTCTCCAAAAGCTGAAAATACTTAGTGTCTGTTTAAAAGAAATATTTCAAAGAACACATGCTGGTTTGAGTTGTTTCCCACTGTGCACAGCACCTGCACACAACCGACACTGGTGAGCTTTTTGCTTTAATAGAAAAGGTAAAATGAAGTGTTACTTCTCTTTAGGTTCTGTTAAAGAGAACACTATTAAAAATACTTGTTCCCTAGCCAACTTTTCCCCCTTTTTTTTTCTGCAGTTGTATCTGCTTTGGTGTACATCTGTGCCTGAATGTGTTCCTTTTGCATTTATGTCCTGACAGACATCTCCCACCAGAGGCAGGTTTATGAGACATGTGCCACTTCATTTTTGGAGGGGGAGGAAGGTTTTCATAAAAGATGAGGCCAGTTTCACTTGTCATCACAGATAACATAGTGACTTCCTGCAGGCAGGGATGAAGCTGGGGTGGCTGAGTCAAGGTTGATGAGTCCTCAGCTGACTGTACAGGTCTAGAGATGATAAACACCTTTTATCACACAGGTCCCCACACTGTTCAGGGTGGAAGGTGGAGCAGTAGCAGCTGCTGCAGCAGCTTTTTCAGTAGTGCCCCCATAGCAGTGTGTCATCCTTCCCAGGGTAGCGGGACAGTTTTCTCTCCTCAAGCAGGTCAGTGGGTGTTGCTCAAGATGCAGGAGAGCAGAAGGCAAGAGTGACCCCTCTCATTGGGACTTGGCATCTGGGTCTCGGAGCTGCCAGCTGTAGCACAGTGTAGCACAGACCATCCTGCTTTAGGAGCAGGATTAGTTGGGGAATTTTTCTTCAAGAAGGAAGGTCAAGAGACACTGCTCTTTATTAGTGGGGAAGTAGCTCACAGATCTAAGCCAAATGCACACAGCAACTCTTGTATGTAGAGAGCCTTGGGGGATAATATCACTTGCAAAACAGAGGGGACAAAACCAAGCTGTTTTCTGTCTCAGCAACTAAGGGCACCAGGTGGACCAGCAGCTTGGAGAGGTACAGTGAAGGGGAGGTAAGTGCTACATGCAGTTTCTAGAAAGGACACTGTATCCCTGCCTGTAAACAAGCAGACAGGCCACTGTGGCCCACAGTTGATACAAAGTCAAGGAATGATTATGTCACACAGATGGAGACATACTGGAGACACTATGTGGAAATGGTGTTCATGGAGCTGGTTTCCCACTGATTCCCTTCCCCTGCCTGACACAAATTCAGTTGAAAAAATATGAAACACAGTTAGAGAGTGAGTTTTCTTGGGATGATCATTTTTCTTATCCCATGGAGGAAAGACTTGGTGGGACCAAGCCATGAGGGGGCTGTGCCATGATACTGAGAAAAACCCTAGTTTGCTCTTGGTTCTGGAGATCTGGCACGTGCAGGAGGGTCCAGGAATGGTCTGTTGGGTGCTTCAGCAGGTACAGGCACAATCTAGAGTCCTGGTTTCTGTCAAGGTGGAACTGATGTGCACCCTTTGGGGACAGACATCTTACTGACATGTTCATAAGAAGTGCCACCAAACAGTGCTCCATGTCTCAAAAAATGGCATTTCCCACAGGCAGTCAGCCTGCTGACTTTGCCCACAAAGGGCTCCCAGAATACCTCATCTCCTGGGAAGTTTGCCTTCTCCCACTCGTAAAAAGATGATGTATTTTTTAAGTCTGCATGAACACCAGCCTTCATTCAGACTTGGACTTTACCTCTTCAACACCTCAGTCACCTGGGCAGCAGTCACTGAATATGTAAGGCCTTTTGAAAATTAGCACTGCCCTGTGTGTACTATTTCTATGTGGAAAGAAGGGCACAGGATTCCTCCTGGACCCATGTTGTCATCTCAGAAGACAGGCCTGGGCCCACTGGGCACTGCTATAAACGAGAAGTCTGTGACTACTGCCTGAGCCCCAGGTTTTGAACTAAAACATGATAGCCACAAGCAGACTACTGAATTCATTCAGAAAAGTGTGCAGAGGAGGACTGGAGGCAGGTACCCCAAGAGGTGTAGTACAGCCTTTCCACCAGAACTCATCTGAGGTGGAAGAAGAACCTTGATTTCATCTTGCTCAGACTCCTTGCAGTTGCTTGCTGCAAGCACAACATTTTCTCATTGGAGTAGTCTCCAGAAGCAATGTCAAAGTATAAGAGATAAATAAATCCAACTGTGTGATGCTTTCAGTTAATTTCCAAATATCTAATTTGGATGACTGGTTGATCTGGCAAATGGGAGTTTCTTTCCTGGCACCCTTCAAGCAAATCAGATGTAATTCTGAAACATGGTTTTTAACCCTTCAAAGGCTGCAGGAACAGGTGTGATAGCAAAATTTAAAGGATTGTTGTATACAGAAACCAAACTAATTTCTATGGTATCATCTGACATTGACTCTTTCTCCACTGGAAATGTGAAATAGCTTTGTACCTTTTTTATTGAAGGTATTTTAGTGAGGGATAAACTCAGTCATTATCTAAGAGGTGCAGCAAGGCAGAAATATCCATACAGACTGTTACTACTAGTAACAAAATACTGGTACAAAATAATTTCTTGTTCATCATGCCCTCAACAGCAATGACTTGGTTGTGTTTCCCAGACATCCGTGGAAGGATTCAACGCAGTCACCTGGGCTGACAGAACAAGAAGGCTGGCAGAAGAAACCTTCTGGTGGTACTGCTGATGGTATCTTCACCTCCCCTCTGCAAAGCCAAGCGTGGATTTGATCAGACTGCAGCTTTGCGCCAGGACAAATGCGCCAGTTTAGGCCATGTGATCCCCTCAGATACTGGACAGTTTTCAAATCTGGCCCCACGGGTGAAAATCTGGCCCACCAAAGCCACTCCACTGAGCTCTAAAGAAGCCAAGAGAAAGTGTCTCATCTCAATCATGGATGGGATCCAGGATCTAGGAGTCACAGGATCCAGTGTCTAGGCGTAAATAACACATAAAGCACACACAGAAAACACCTACCAAAATGACTAGTTAGGAAATTTATCTTTTACAGTTCCAGTAGAGAATTTTACTCAGCTGTGAGCAGATGTGTATTAATGGATGGATTTAAAATGACTAAGCTCAGACAGATCACAAATGTATTTTGGCAATGTAATCCACCAAGTAATACTTACAACAGAACATGCCCAGTAACACTAATATTTCAAGAGGGCTTTAGAAAGAGATAAGATTTACTAGTTGAGAATAAGAAATAAGATTTGATATTTAAATATACCAGGACTTAAACATTTGGATGAGGAGGTAGGAGTAACACTGTGAAAGGTTTTGAGAGTTCAAACAAAGAATCCTGAAGTCAGCTCTTAGCAGGATATGCTGAAGTGAGTTATGTACACTCATACAATTACAGTGATTTCTGTACATGTGCAAGAGTCAAGCTGCTGCATATTTTCTGTGCAGTTGTGGTCAGTTGTGGCTTTTGCTGGTAGCAAAATTTTTGATTGTTCACAATACCTCATAGACACTGGTTTAAACAATTCTATGGCTACCATGAAGTTACCATCACTGAATGTAAGTAACAATGAGGTTATCAATCCCAACTGGATTCAAGTCCATATGAATTACTTGGCATCACTAGAGTATCTGATCACTAGCTGAACAGGCAAAATCTCTAAGTTCCAGTACAGGACGCAAGTAGTGTCATCTCTTTGGAGAGATGAGGCTACAAAAGGCTGGAGGACCAAGTCAGGATAAAGTCCAGTCATAGAGCTGTGGGACTAAGTTAGGATTAGAAGAATTTATACTGACAGTACAATGCAAGGGGCAATGAGGTTTTTAGGTGCATTCATGGTTAGTAGCATGTAAAAGAAATTAATTTATCCTTTAAGATAATTACCATTAAAAAACAGAGGTATAAACCTCACAAAAAGAGCAACATTGTGTTTTTATATTTTGCTTTGGGTTTAACAAGCCTGAGCAATTACTGCAAAATGCATTATTCAAAACACTGTCTGAAATTTCTGCTTTTTATTATAAACACACACTTCTGTCTGTGCTGCCAGCAGATATAGTATGGTAAAGACTGACTAGCAAGTGCTTTCATGGAAATAATGAATTTTGCTGTGTCTACAGCTACCCAGAAGAATTAGTGTATGTGTATGTGTTAGGGCCTGGATACATTCCACCAAAATTTAGGCAACGAGCCTGAAGTGTCTCAGTTAAGAGTTCAGTTTCAATAGTTGACATTAGCTCCCAATGAAGAAAAGGCTCATTCTAGAAAGCAGTTTATCTTAAATCTGAATAGCTCTGAGAACCTGGTTCTTTCTCACATATGTGAATGCAGAAGGTTCCTGAGTAATTGCACAGGAGAAAGGTTTCCTGACTCCTGATGGGCCTGGTCCTGCTGCTGCCCAGACCAGGGACTGACTGGCACACTCTTGTCTCCCTTCTGCATACTGGGGAGTGTCCCATGGCCACAGATTAGGCATCGCCAGAGTTGCTAACTTTGGAAGCTTATCTCAATACCCAACATGAGACAGAATGGTGCTTCAGAGGCCCTTACTGCAAAAGTTACCTCCATCCAGATGAGATCATCTTTGCATTCACTAACCCCATTAGAGTTCTGAATTTGGCTGAATTTACTGTCCCTGTAAAACTACCCATGGGCACATGGGGTACCAAAAGGTATTCATGGGTCCTAATTAGCAAATAATTTTGATAATAGCATAGCACATAGGGATTGTTAAGCACAGAAAATCTGCAAAAAAACATCAGAAGCATACTTCACCTAAGAAGTCACTTTACTGCAAACTATTCTCTACCCTCTACACTTTACAGTGCAAAGCTGAGCAGAGCCTCACACTGCAAGCAAGAGGTCTTCAAGTGGAGCAGAAGAGGAATTCCACCCCAAACAAATCCCCTCACAGTGATTTGTCAAAGATTAGAAGCCCTCGAGCTATGCAGAGTTTGAAGGAGTGGGCTTTGGCTAGCTCTCACTCTTGAATTTTGAAGGAAGGAAGAATCAGAATGAATGATACCTCTACCGATAAATATAGGTAAGCATTAACATCTGAAGGGACTAGGAAATGTGGGTACAGTGTGTGTGATTAGGAAGAGGGAGCAATACGCCATTGTATTCTGCATGGATGGTCAGGAAACCATGTAAAGACTTTAAAATTATTCAGTGAGGGAAAAAAATAAAAAGTACAACTTTATTACACATGGCAAATACAGTTTTATGAGATAGGGGTTACACTTAATTGAGTGACTGATTATTTTTCAAAGATATAGTTATCACATTAACTATGGAAAGGCAGAGATGCTTTACAGCTGAATTTCAAAGACATTCAGTAGAGTAATTTCTCAGATTATTAATGAATATTTTGAAAACATTCAGAAAAATGTACAAGAGAAAACTGGGTCAAAAGGGTAAGTTTTTAAAAAAATAATCAATCTACTTGCTATTTTTGACTACCTACAATTTCTCAGATTTCAAAACCACAGTTCTCTTCACATTTTCAACTTGTTCATATTTTCTCTGAATATAATGTGGGCACAGATATTCACACAAATAACATCAACAGAAAAAGGAGTGTTTCAGAGGGTGATTGTCAGGAGACACCCCAACTCTGGCTTTTACTGCTGTGCTGAAATGAAACTCCACACATCTCACATGTCCTAGTGCCCCCTTTGCCTGTGATGTGTGAACACTAATTAGTCATTGACTTCTATCTGTGATTAAATAATTCCCCTAGTAGGAAGCTGAGGTCCAAGCAAGAAGTTGTGTTGAGCACTGCCCAAGTGAGATTGGCTTTGGACTGTGGTGCAGGCTTTGGCACAGCTATGAGAAATGGTACAGATATGACTTACAAACCTCTGCTTCACTCTTTGCAGAGAAAATTTGAGTTAAAAGACCATAGCACTAATAAAGAAATAGGATGAAATTTTAGCATATGAATATTATTTTTCCCAATCTCAAGTAGATAATTTAACTTAATGCTAAGTGGACATTTAAAGACGTTTGTCCCTATGAGAATGAAAAAATGAATCAGGACTGTGGAATTTATTAACAGTCACTTTTCCTTGCTTTTACTTTGAAATCTGCCTTGAATGATAGCCACTTTCCAAAGTACTGGGCAGTAAGTTTCCTTCTTTAATTTAATATCTGGTATTCTAAAACTACAGGGTTTTAATATGCAATTCTTCTTTAATGATTCCCCACTCAACTGACATCTTACAATGTTTGCTAGGAAGAACTAGCAGATCAGCTTGTTTGTTTTTATTAAAGAGCTTCTCCGTGAAATCAAAAAGAAAACCTTATGAAAGATTGTTGCATTGTAAAATACAGGAAAAAGGAAAATGGAAAATATAATACTCTTTCCCTAAAATTCTAACAACATTTGGAAAATATTAAGAAATAAAAAATTTGGAAATATAATGCTCCAGACCATGGGAAATAGGTGGATTTGGAACTGATAAAAACTAATGTAGCTCTGTTTAAATTAATCCAAATTTGTGACATATGATGATCTGGCCCAGAGGTAATATCTTCTAAATAATATTTTTTCTTATTTTTGACTATGCTGATGAAGTCATTGCTCTGTGCCAAAGTATCAGCGTGTTTTGAAATGAATACTTCATTTCAGAGGAGGATACATTCTTTGTTACATTAGCCCTCCAGATTCCTGAAAAGTATTACATTTGCATTTCAAACTGAAGGCTGGATTTGGACGCTAGCTTTCTGTTTGCCATTTTATTTTACAAGCTCTGCCAGTCCATTAAGCTGATCTGACAGAGAACCAAAATTATGAACAATAATTTTATAGGCAGGACAGACTCTGAAGTTCATTTAAAGGACCACTTCCAGGGAGATACCCCTGGCTGGGAATCTCCCTGCTGTCGGTGCTGGGCTCTTTCCCAGTCGCTGGGAGCCAGATCTGTCTGAGATGGGAGGAGGATGCACAAACCTTCTGGCAAGGCAGCTTTTCAAGCAGAAGAGAGTAGTTAATTGAAAAGAGGCAGGAATTTTGTCGCTGTTGGCCGCTGTTGAGAAATGAAGACTTACTCTTCGCATAGCATAGGAAAAAGGGGTGTCTTTATTATTTGTTTCCAACTTATATAGGTTCTTGAAAGGTCACCCAGATTGGCCAGTTCAAAACCTCCCCCTAGGCCTAATTGGCCAGGCCTGAACTGTCCAAACTCGAGGAACTGTTTTAATAACATCCAAACTTTATCTTTGTTTATAGAACACAGAAGGAAGAGAAGGAAAATTCTCGCGGGAAAGGTCTGTGCCAGCCACAGAAATTTATCTTTGGCTTCTGAGGACATACAAATTACTTGATTAACCACGGATTATTGGCTGGAAGAGGGCACCATTTAATAGCATAGGTTCTGAATATTTTGCCAGTAACACTTACAACAGGGAGAAGGTGGAATGGGGACAAATAAGACCAAGGTCAGTAGTACAAACTGTATGGTTAGTTACTCAGAGTAAGTAATCTGTGAAAACTGCAAGCTCATGATATGGATATAACATCATATAAGGACAGTGTATTAGTTTCAGAATAATTGCAATGCTCTGAAGTTGTAACAGCATGAAAAATGGAAAGGTGAGGCATTTGCAGGAGAGGTGTGAAATGCTGCTATACTGCACAGGTGTCTGGCAAGTGTTCACCTGAGAGGACAGACACTGCCCGAGTCATCTGTGATAAGGGATGGTGAGCTAAGAGCAAACAGGTGTAGGGGAAATCTGTAAGAGAGATACAAGAGAAGACTTAGAGCATGTTTTTCAGTTCATTAAAAAAAAAGAAATTTAAAAAGCCTGAAAGGGAATGCAAAATTATTTACAAAGAGGCATAAAAAATAAAGGAGAGAAGCTTATTTGAGTCAGCCTGTACTGATTTGAGAATGATCGCCTATAAATGGGTTTTGAATGAACAGAGAAGGAATTTGTGAACCTATATAGGCAGGCTGTTTGTAGCCATGAAGTGGGAAAGCTCTGGAAGAGCCCCTCCACAGCTGTGGTGCGGGTGGCAGCTGTGCTGCTCAGGTGGATGTTGCTGCATTCAAGAGCGAAACCGACTCAATGACTCCAGCAGTCTCATGCTCCTCTTTCCTCAAAGTTAAAAATATCCCTTAGCTGAAATACTACTATGTGTCCATAAAAATTGAGATTTTAGGATACTTAGATTACACAGTGCATCACCAAAGGAAAGCTGCAGCTAGAGTACCTAGTCTAATTTGCCCCTGGGGCAAATACCTTGTTGCTGCTGGGCTGGGCTCTGAGTGTTGCTATACAAAGCCCAGCAACTCAGGGATGGCAAAAAACTGAGAAGCAATTCCCCTTGCCGCTAACAAAAATCCCTCAAACCAAACCAAATCAACAAACAAACAAACAAACCAACCCCAAAAAACCAAAAAACCTGCTGTAACATGGGATACCACTGGGACAAAAAAACCCCAACACACATGGGCTCATCACTGCAAGCTCTAAACTGCAGAAAAAGCATCAAGTGGCGTGGAGAGGTTCATGAGACTTTGCTGATAATGTCTTGAAATAGAGTAGAAGGCAATGACATTTAAGTGATGCAGGCTCTGTTTCTCTTTGCTTTTGTGTTTCCCTTTAATGTCCACTGATCCTGCCCACTGAAGCCAAACCTAAGAGCAATTTGTCCTTACTTCCATTGACACTGCTATACTTTAATTTTTATCTGTGCAGCTTTTTCTTGTGCTTGCCATGTAAACAGAGGTGGCTGTCTCACATACAGATGAGAAAAAGACTTTTGAGAAATAGAATTTGTTTTCAGTCCTGTGTGGGGCTGTTGTAATAGCAGGAAAGAGGACACAGTGGTAAAATCCTTCAGACACGAAAAGGTCTAAGACATAAGTCTTCAGATGTGTAAGGACTTATTTGACCTTAATCTGTGTTGCAGCCTTCATCTTATGCCACTGTTTGTGAAGCACCATGTTTGAAATCTTTCAGACAGACCTTGTATTAAGTGATATCAGTGTAAATATGCAGTAAATACATTTATTTCAGTGGATTTTCTTATTCCAGAGTGATACAGCAATGTTGGCATGACCTGAGATGTCTATAAACTTCTCATGAGAAAGTCTAATTAAACTGTGCCACCTCTTCCCTCAGTAATTTTGAGATGACCTAAATGACCTGCCATTTTCAAAATGATAAGCAAATTTTGATAAAACCAACTGAGATGGTGCTGAATGTTTCAAATCTATCTACTCAACACATTTTGCTGTTTGTATTTTACCCATCTGATTTCTCCAGCCCCACCTTCCTGTTCTTACCTGCAGCCACTATATCTCCCCTCACAAGTCAACTCTGATTTTGATCTTATTTATGTTGTACTCATAACAGCTCAACTCTTGACTCCATGGTGAGATATGGCCATTCACACATTATGCAGCAGATCTACAGACCTGGTGAAGTCCCAGTGGTATCCTGATAGCTGAAGAAAGGAGAGGAATTCTTAAATGTACTTTCTCAGACAACAAATCTTTTCAATTACCCAGCCACAGCCCCACTGTGATTCAACAGGGTAACCATTCCCTCTGCTCAATTTGAGAAGGATCTTCTGCAACACTCAGACATTTTTTTTCTTCTTGTTTTTCAGTTGTAACATCCCACTTTATCTGTCAAGAGCCAACGTGTCAGTGATATGTTGACATTTCTAGAAAATTGTAGGCAAAGAAAATTCTCTTTTGGCTGAGATGCAACTCAAGAATCCTGGTTCTCCCACAGAAATAGAACAAGAATGCAGGATTGGGTGCAATTGTAGGAGCAAGCCTGTGGATTTGGAAATAGAATTGCACCTCCTTGGCTACACACTCCGCTGTAGACTTTCGGAGCTCTAAAGAGACTAAAGTTTTGCTGAACTGGAAAACTACACTAACTTAACAGCTGGGACAGGGACAACATACCCAGGCTTGCTTAGGGGATTTGGTTTGCCTGGAGGGAACAAGTTTTTTATTTTAACTTCAAGACACACAGAGGGACACTAGCTCTCACTTACTGCCACAAGTCGCTATCACTGCTGCATATATGCAGCAGAAGGGTGACTTTCAAAGCCTGATGGCATGCACTGAGAGGGTTTCTGACTTAATCATACATACTGATATTTCTCATCTACATCATTCCAGGGTGCTGACTGCTGCTCTGAGGGACCTGAGCGTGCTTCCTGCAGTAAACTCACAATTGAACCAAAATGCATAGGACTGGAGGGGGCCTAGGGTAAAAGTAACAACATGGCCCTTCTGGATATTTAAGCTCATTTCTTCTTCCTTTTTAATTAGACTCAGATTTTTTTTTTTTTTAATCCTATATTGTGTGCTTTTGGAGAACTGTTCTAAATAGGACAAGGCAATATTACATTAACACAGACCAGGCTTTGTTTTGTACTCTCAACAAGTTTGCTTTTCCAATGAACATCATGGCTGAAAGGAGTCTATTTTTCTCCCAAAATCATGTCCATCTTCAAGCCTTTGCCTCACTAATGCAAACAGCGGCAACCAGTCCATTCCTTCACCTTTGTGCCTGTGGTCAGGGATGAACCTTGAGGGCTATTGCGCTTCTCAGACAGGATCTTGCTCTGGGCAGCAGCTTCCAACTACTTCTGTTCTCACTATGCAAAGAGGCACTTAATTGCTACTTGCATTTAACCCAAGCAAAAACTAATTTTCATGCCTGGGACTGATCCCTAAAGTTGAACCACATGTTTAACAGCTGCCATTAGCTGCTTTCAGTGTAACAATGGGGTAGTTTTGGCAAGGTCTGGAGAGGGAGCAACTATGCAACAAGGAAAGAAGGAGTGTCCTCAAATGCCCTTGTACTGATTCACATTAGTCCTATATTGATTCATTTATGAGTTACGCATTTTTAAAAGAGCCCTGCTCTGCTGGAAGCTCAGAGCATTGCATTTTTGATAGAAGAAATTGTGCCTACGAAAATTTATTTTGGTTCTGCAAGAATATATTGACCTAGACCTCTCAGTGACATGCACTTGGGACAGTAATGCTGGGCTCTTGAGCAAGCCTGAGGGCCTGGAAAGTTCCAGTCTGCATCAGGCTAGGCTTGCAGTGCTGGCAGCTGCCTGGCCATGTTTCCAGAGTGTCTCTGGGTTGGGTGGGAAGCTTAGGGAGTAATGCAGTGTTAGTGTATGCTTCCCAGGACAAAGACCTAGCAAGGCTGTGGTGGGGCTCTCCACGCTAGGGAACCAAGCAGTGCCTATGCAAGGGCAGCACTGTGGGAAGACTTTCCCTCCCCCACCTCTCCAAATGTGCACGTGGCTCCAGGGAGCTGGGAACAAGTGTGGAGGAGGAAGGGGATTTTTTCATCTGGGACTATTTCTGCTCTATAAAAATTAAAGTGTGGTATTTGGGACCTGCTGTGGACTAGTGAAGTCAGAAGGATTTCTCAACAGGGCAAAACTTGCCCTGGTGTTTTGCTTTTTATTACCCTCAGATTTTCAAGATGAAGAAGCAGCAATAAAAATTTATTTGGACTGAAAAGAAAATTGCCCCATTACCTCATGAAGGTAAATGGCACTTTGGTATTAATCTCTGGACTTTACAGCTTTGCTCCCTTACTACAGAGCAGGCAATCTGCACATCCCCTGCCCCGGGGCTCCGCTTGCCTTGAAGCTCAGCAGTGCTAAGGTCCCCTGCTCTCACAACTGCAGTGGGAGAGCTTTCCTTTGGCAGCCATCTGCACTTTGCCAGTGTCAGGGGGATGAAGGGCAGCTGAGCTGGTCATCCAAGGCAGAAGAGGGCAGGGGGAGGCACTGACACTGCTGTGCAGAGGAGCAGGAGAGGGGCCTTGGTTAGCAGGCAGAGCACAGGCTCATGAACCAGTTCCTGCTTCTTGACAAGTGATTCGAGTCTGTGATGTCCCAGCAGCAGATTGTCTGCACGTTTCTAGTGTCCAGCTAATGCAATGTAATTGAAGTCATCTCTGCTAACAGTCAGAGAGCTCTTGCAAGAAGTCACATCTCCTTCCCCTTGTCCTGGGTTGTCCATGAGTCTGTCAGCAGCTCCTGCCACTCAGCTGATCTGTGGTGACTTTCTGATGTGTGGCTCCTTGGTGACTCTGACAATCTCAGTGCTGTGACATTCTGCTTCAGGAGCCATGTGGCACAGTGGGAGTAGCAAGCAAAAGGGAGTAGCATGCCAGACCTTAAATACAAGCACGTGTATTCATTTATAAATGCACGTATGCATATAAAATTTATATGCTGTATTTATACGCTATATCTATGTTTACATATAAACGTAGTATATTTACATATGAACACCCACTCTCACTATGTGTATGGATATGGATATGGATAAATGTGTATGTGTGCACATGTGTGTATATAGACTGCTGTATACGTACACCTGAGTAGCACATCAACTAGGTGTTCAAATTCAGAGTATTTGGACTCAGAGTGCTCATGCTGGGGTTGAATTAGATGAGGATTTATGTTTATCAACTCTTCTTGACTACCCCTTTGCCAAAGGAATGAGAGCAGAGTTTGGCTAGAACAAGTAGGGTTAACTAAGTTGATAACTCCTCTGAGAAAACCTCAAGCCAAAGAAAGTCAAAAGGGGGTGGAGGGATGAAGGGGAAGATATATGAATGATTAAGGTATCTAAAAGGAAATCAGTAATTTTGAACTGTCAGAGCTGGAAACAATTAGTGGCTGGCTGGCAATTCAGAAGAATCAATAAGAGAAGGATGCGACTTCTAATAACTCAAAAATAAAATCTGCTGATAAGATAAGAAGGAGCTACAGGGGAAAAAAAGAGGTGAATAGGATACTAAATCTGTTAACAATTATTGTCAGTGACAACACTGACTTGGAAGAGTCACGTTTGTTCTATCACCTCCACCCAGACAATTATAACAATATGTATTCACCAGGCTCTCATGACAGGAGCACCCACCAATCCCATTAGCGCTAAGGAGCTGCTGGCATTTGTTTTTCTTTTAATTTATCACTCAGCTGTTTCAAATCACGTAAAGCTAAAACTTGGCTTACAAGTTGTCATTTCCAATGCTAATCATTTGTGCTTACTGCATATGTGCCTGCGTGATATGTATATTTTCTGAATTGTAAAACTGGCATGGAAAATTCCCAGTCTGGGTATGAAATGTCTTCTCTGGCCTTTCACTGTAAAGGTTGGTCATGTTAAAGCTTTTGACATATGTTTACTCCCCAAACAGGAGCCTGCCAGATGAAGGAAACTACCTGGGTCTAGTTCACCGCCACTTTACAAAAATTTAACAAGCTAACCCAGAGCAGTAGCTCAGATTGTATATGTATAGGGTCATCCTATTCCAAGGCAAACTGATGATATCCATGTGATTTCCTTAATTTCTCTAGTCTGGTGACAAACAGCACAGGCATGTGATAAATTGCATTTATTTTCCACCTTTTGACCTCCTCACTTGTTCTCTGCCCACTAATCTGTTTCTGCTGGGACCACTTCTGGCATTAGAAACCTCTGAGCAGTGCTCAAACAGCCAATGCTCAAAAAAGAGTCCTGTCACAGATGGTTTCCCTCTTTCCTTTGTAAACACAGAGTTTCCCTTTTTATCCTCCTCTTCCAAATTACATTAGTTCAGAAGAGAGACAAGTGACAGCTACAAGGATATTGTAGTTGGGGGTCTGGCTCATCAGCCAGAACCATGTTCAATGCTGTTTGAGGTCCTAGAGTTGGAGGTACAATTATTCTGGTATAAAAAGCAAATACCTTGAGAAGTACTTTTTCTAGAATGTGGTAGAAACAATATATATGGTGGCTTGCTCTGGAATAAATATTATGTTACAAAAATCACTCATGTCTTCAGTGCTTCAGAAGAATTTTGCTAGTTTTGGCCCCAATCCTGTAATATGCTCTTTATGGGCAAGTAGTCCCTCCTCATGTACTAACTGAAAGATTGAATCTGTATTTGGACTGCACAGTTGAAAGCATTCAGCTGCTTCTCAGGACTGATGATTTGCTTTCCATTTCCATCTAAATTAACTGTACAAGTTCCGTTGTAACAAATATGCTAGGAATTTGCATTCTGTTTGCTCTAGGACATAAATGTGCGACACTGGGGTCCCAGAGCTCAGCACAGGGCTAGGGATGAGCAGTCAGCTCCTGGCTTCTTTCTCCCAGTGCCCTACCCTGAATCATTTTAATCGTCCCCAACTTGCAGCTGTTTATCTCTTGGTCCTGATATGACAAGGGAATCATTGCAGTTATATAAACTTCCAACAAATCATTGCATGTTCTGCTAGGAAGACGAGGAGTACTAGCAGTATTCTGGGTGCCAGTGGCACTGTAAGTGGTGGGTACAAATTAGGTCCTGATCCCAGGTGGGAGGCTCTGAGAGACAGCAGCTTGTGCACAGCCTGTGTGCTGGTGGAGCAACTGCATCATTGGTATGCAAGTGTTCAAGAGACTTTCTGTCAACTGTGCAGCAAACTCAAGCTCTCTTTCACACTCTCAGAGTCCAGACTCTGTATGATGCTGTTGCAAGCAGGACCTTGGATTTCATTTACATTGAGATTGACTTCATGTGGCACATTGTGAGCCTGCACACACTGCAGCCAAGACATACAGCCACTCTGCCCATCTCATGCCCAGCCAAATGTGGTTTCTTAAATAAGCTGATAAACCAAATTTTATAATTTCATAAAACCAAGTTTTTTATTTTGAGGAATCAGCCTATACTCATCTGTGCAGTAAACACCTGCAGAGTCTTTCGAAAGTTTTTTTAAAGAATCACAGGCCAATCACTCCTTCAGTAGCCCAACAAACAAGCAAAACTCAACTAAATCACACTGACCATTTCCCTGCCTCATTTTCCTCCATGCTCCTAAAACAATCTATGGAGTTAGATTTCAGAGTTAATTTCTCCTTTGAACCAGGCAGTTTTCTGCCTCCTTCAGCTATTTCCACACTAAAATCAAACCTCTTGCCATGAACAGCTTCAGCCTTATCAGTCACTGTTGACACTGACTTCCTTGTTCTTTGGTCCTGTTCTTGGCTCTCAAGCCATTTTCCTATGGATATCCTGGACAAAGGACATTGCGGACCTCCAGCTCATCTTTCCATGTTGCTTTTGACTGAATGGTGGCATTTTATTCCCAGGGATTCTGGCCTGGGAGAGATATCCCACAGGCAGTCCTAGCAGAGTAAGGCTAAGTCTACCTATCCATTGTCATACAAGGGAGCAACATTTTTGTAGGAAGAGCTCTTACTCATAAGAATTTAGGCATGCAGGCTCCCAGCCAGAGCAGCACCAATTCTCATTGCATTTAGGGGATGTTTGCATGAGGCTGAAAAATTATAGCATTTTTCTACATACCTATAAACTGGAGCACATTAAAGGGAGGAAATACATGCATTGACCTATAAAGACTTTGTTTAGCTCTGATTTATTAAAGCTCACACAGCATGAAATTATTAAAAAAAAAAAGCCATGTCTGAGAAGTATGTTTGGATTTTTTGAGATACATTAACCTAGCTGGATAGAAATCATTTCTTTGGATTTCAGGAATGTATTTCATGCTGTACCACATATCAGTGCAGTCTCAGTAAGTCAGAAAGCATTATAGGGCTGATGAGGCAGGAATTGTCAAAGCAAATGGTTCAGCAGTATTTTGAGGCACCCAAAACCTGCAGAATACAAGAAAAAGCACGAGATATTGACACATTTCTTTTCCTTTAACTATGCAAATGTTCAAAACCCACCTATTGCCCAAGATTTTGAAAACTAGTTTTGAAAACTTGGACTAAGTGAAGATGTCTTGTACATTTGCATTGTGCAAAGTAAAAGTGTTAGGTGCTGCTTGGCTCCCAGGTGAATGACTTGTGTTGCTGGAGTTTGTCAGTGTGAGGGGGATGGCAGACCCTGCTAGCTCTGTCCCCGTGCTTCTCTGGCCTGCTCTGGGGCAGGCAGAGAGCTGCAATAGACCAGCCAAGTGGTTTCTCTCTCCCACGCTTCAGAGGGGAAGTATCGGATTGTCAGGCACAGTCCAGTCAGTGCTCTGCTCCTGGGATAGTGCAACCACATACTGCCCTTATTTGGGCTGGATTGCAGGGTTACAAACCAGTCTTTGGACTTTTTTTTGCCTTTTAACAAGTTCATTTTGGTGAGACACTTTTTTCCCCCTGTAAGAAAAAACCCCACAAATATTTTTAGAGCTGGTTAAATTATTTGCTATGAACGGATTGTCCAATGAATTTTAGCCTTTTCCTGAACATGAGTCATTTACAACCTTATTTCAGTGGATGAATTTGTTATTCATAAATACTGAAGGGATAGTTTATGCAAAGGAACTTCAGTCTCTGGGTTTTTCTGGAACTGCTTGGTTTTTTTTATTAGCATCTGCTTTTCCTGGTCCAACATTGTTTATCTATATTGTGAAGCACTATATCATCACTGTAAATAGTAATAAAGGACTTAAAACATATGAACAGCAGCTAAAAATATTTGAAGGAATAGAAAATAAAAACATACCACTACTTGCGGTAAAAGCCTGTGAACATTTGGCTTCGGATGTTTTTGTGGATATGGCTGTAGTCACTGAAACCATTGCAAACATAGAGCAGTATCATTCAACAGATCACATCAAGAAAAATATATCAGTATATCTAGGCACAAAACAATCGGTTGTATACCCAGCAAGAGATCTGGACACCCAAAGTTTCTCCAGGAAAAGTGAGTTGAACTCCTGCACAGTACATGGACTCACTCCACATATCCTTGTTTGGCTTCAAGTTTTCTAGATCATTAGAGTTTTCTTCTTCCTTCTACCCAGACTTAGTCTGAGCAGGTTGGTTCTTGCTCCTGGCATAAACTGGATCAACAGTTAAAGTTAAGGTATGATTTAGGGTTTGAACATCTGAGTCTAGTAGACCAAGTTAACTGCTGGACCATAGAACGGCCTCAAGGCCAGGAGGTCCGAAGATGGGGCAACCCCCACTCTCAATACAGGCTTGTGATGAAGGGATTGAGAACAGCCCTACAGAGAAGGACTTGGGAATATTGGTGGATGAAAAGTTGAATGTGAGCTAGTAATATGTGCTCATAGCCCAGAAAGATAATTGTGGCCTGGGCTGCATCAGAAGTGTGACCTGCAGGTCAAGGAAGGGGATTCTGCCCCTCTACTCTGCTGTGGTGAGACCCACGTGGGGTATTGCATCCAGCTCTGGGTTCTTCAGCACAGGAAGGACAGCAACGTGGTGGAACAGGTCCAGAAGAGGGTCACAAAAATGATCAGAAGAACGAGACATCTCTTCTATGAGGAAACGCTGAAAGAGCTATGGTTGTTCAGCTTGGAGAAGTGAAGGCTCTGAGAAGCCCTCATTGTGGTCTTTTATGTGGGGGACAAAGGTGGGGACAAACATTTTAGCAGGGATTGTTGTATTGGATAAGGGGTAACACTTTTAAGCTAAAAGAGGTTAGATTCAGACTAGATAAATAGAAGAAATTTTTTATGATGAGTGGTAAAACTCTACCACAGGTTGCCCAGAGAGGTGGTAGATGACCTATCCCTGGAAACATTCAAGGTCAGGTGGGATGGGGCACTGAGAAACCTGATCAAGTTGAAGATGTCCCTGGTCATTGCATGGGAGTTGGACTAGATGACCTCTAAAGGTTCCTTCCAACCGAAACCAATGATTCTATGATTCTATGCTGGCAGAGGCCAACAACTGTATTTTTACAAAGTGTTGGTGGGTTATGGTTAAAGATACTGTTTGGGTCATTGACAGATGCAGGCCTATTTCATGTGCCAGAGCCTACATGTAGAGGAGGGAGTTACAGCAATGACCATATTTCCATAGCCAAAAATGCCTGTACTCAAAGTACATACTAATGATTCCAACCGACTTCTGTCGGCAGAGACTTTGCAGAGGCTGCGGGCTGCTGCAGTAAAAGTATCTCTTTGGTGCTTGGTGTCACAAATCCTAATTTTAATTGTCAATTCTGATCTTAATCCAAAGCAGCCCTAGCAATGCCATGAATCACACTCACCACTTCAGACAGCAGGTTTGAAACAAGCTTTGTGAACACTCTACAATTAGCAATTACTTGAGGTTTTGAAATCTTGCTTCATAAACCCTACCCAGAAACTCTTGGATTGCCCACTTCACCTGAAAAAAGGTCACTTAAAACTTACTTCAGTGTAGCTCAGTGAAACAGACAAGATCCATCTACAGATGTGGCCCTGTTTTGAATATCCTCCAACAACACTTCAGTGCAAATAATGTCAAAATTATTTTAAGCTAATACCTTTGAAAACTACCCTCCAGCATGAACAAGGCATATCATTTAAGTGCTAATTAAATTACCACCTGTGTTTACTCTTTCAAACTGTTTTCCTTGCTCAAGGAGCCTTTCAGTCAATTTGCAGCCGACACCATGTTGGATGGGAATGTTGATCAGCTGGACGATAAGAAGGCTCTGCAGAGGGTTCTTCACAGACTGGATTGATGGGCTGAGGACAACAGCCAGAGTTTCAATAAGGCTGCATCCTGGGTCCTGACTTGGGTCACAACAAACCCAGGCTTGGACAAAAGTGTCTTGAAAGCAGTCAGTAGGAAAAGGATCTGGGGGTGCTGGTGGACCGCAGCTGAACATGAGCCAGTGTGTGCCCAGGTGGCCAAGAAGGCCAATGGCATCCTAGCCTGTATCAAAAATAGTGTGGCCAGCAGGACCAGGGCAGTGATTGTCCCCCCGTACTCGGCAATGGTGAGGCCACACCTTGAGTGCTGCGTCCAGTTCTGGACCCCTGTCGTGGTTTGACACTGGCCCAACACCAGGCACCCACGAGAGTCACTCGCTCACCCTCCCCTGCCACAGCTGGGCAGCGGAGGGAAGAAAAAAAGTTAATGAAGGCTTCATGAGCAAGATAAGGACCAGGAGAAAGCACTTCAAGGGCAAAACAGGCTCAACTTAAGGTTGCAAAGTGAATTTATTACTAACAGAATCAGAGGAGGATAATGAGAAGTAAAATAAGCCCTTAAAACACCTTTTTCCCCCAGTCCCTTCCTCTTTCCAAAAATCTTATTATTCTTCTGATATTTGGAGTTTGCCAAGCCAATTCTCACCTCCTCTGGGGCCTAGGAGTTTAGCACTGCAATTAAGGAAAAAGTAATGCAGTTTATTGCTACATTTAGGCTCATATGAAGGTTTGTATTCATACAACCTCAAATTTCCTCCTTTTGCCAGTCTTCTTGCCATATTGTTCAGCCCAGATGAGTGATAACCTTCAACATCACACTTAAGTCCAGGTTTTTATATGTTTTCCATTTCATTGTCTTCCTCCTCCACACTGTGGCCCACAGCAGGCTACCTGTGACAAGTCTTTGAGATGAGCCCTTGCTCATAAAATGTGGAATGTTCTTTCTCAGGAGATTATTCTTAATCAGTATTTTCTCCTACCATTGTTAAATATCTTTTTGCTAGATTCCATGCAGTAAAGCAGATCTGTACTGTTTCATCTCACATGTTGGCATCAGATACAAATGTCATGTACCACATTGGCTGGTGCTTCATCCTGCCAGAAATACATTGCCTGACTTCTCTAAACCAAGCAGGTAGATTCTTAATATTTACCATTTTATGTCTCACTTTAACACGCATCAGTAACAGTCAGATCTTCAGTACTCCCTCGGCGATATCACTTGTGTATATCACAAGTGGGCAGATGCCAGAACAAAGATAGGTGTACAAGTCAAATTACCTGACATGCCCATGGCTTCTGACATGCTTATCTTATGACATAATTGCAGGTCTGAAATTCTGCTGAACCCACTGTTACACCAGATAAATCTTCAGTGCTGTGAGTAATATCATTACTACAGATCTTGCTTAGTATATCTAGAAATTTGTGTCTGCTTTAAGGAAGAGTTTGGATGTTTTCCAGGTGACCTGAATACTTATATATAAATGTATATGTCTCTTTAAAGAGTACCTTATACCATGAAGCTGACCAGAGAATCTGTGAAAATGTTAAATTTATTACGAGTGTGTTGACTGCTTTCTTTAGCTATGTGAAACTTTTATGGATTATCCTTCAAATCTGGCTGCTGGTTGGATTCCAGATACTGTATGTACCTATGTATGGTTATAGTAATACAGCTACAGGATTTGCTGTAGGAGATATGAGGAGAGTTGCATATGACTGTGCACGTCTCAAGCCTGCAGCAGCATGGAGGGCCAAAATCAGACCCAAATTCTAAACCGAATCTCAGCTACACTAGATGTAAACCTGCAGTTTCACAGATTCAATGCAAAATGCAACAGCCTGGTAGGTGGTTTTTAGGGCTTTTGTCCTTTCAATAATTTTAATGCACTTTAAAGTACTGAAGTACACTACAGCTCTTCAGACTGAAGGGTTTTATGAAGCACACTAACACCAATAGTCCCAGAATATATTCCTTGGAAAGCAATGTACAGAAAACACAACCATCGTACGACTGTCTGGAAGGAAGCAACACACCAATTTAGGGCAAGATCTAGAAGATGTCATATACACCTGCAGGTTCTGATGAGTTGAGTAGAAAGACAGTACCAGAATCACCCCTGCTCAAGAGATTGCTGTCAATACCTGATTGCATAGACTCATGTAACCAGAAATGTTAAAAAATATCCCTAATATTTTCTAATTTTCAGTATCTATGTGAACATTTGAGTCCCTGTGTATGCTGCATTAGGGCTAGAATCAGAACTGTATATTTATAATATTTCTTTATGAATGCAAACTATGATGTTATACTAAAAATATTTTTCTTGGTCATGAGGTATTTTATTTTATTTGAGGATTAAAGGGATTCTTTTGGTCTGTATCCTAACCAATTGTAATGCTTAGACATTTCTCAATTCTCCCTATCTCCTTGTCTTAATAAAATTATGAAATAATTTTAGTAATTTCTTGAAGTACTTGGAAGTCATTACATTGCAGAGCAGAAATGAAAAACATTTTGGTATCATGAGGTACTGAAATTAAGTAGTGAAATTTTCTGAAAGGTTCGTGTTAAGTTCTGGAGTAATAGGCAGTAACTAAAAGGGGCAGAATGGAAGGAGTAGGGCAACAACTTCCACTGTTGAAGTTATTTGAAAGTCAAAACACAAAAGTAAAGGAATAAAAATTCAAATTTAGGTAATTTTTTACTGGGAAATGAAACAAAATAAGTGTTTGCACAGCACTCTCGGGCATTTGGTGTGATTCTTGGGGATGGTCCTGTGCAGTTCCTGTGCAGGAATGACTTGATGACCCTTGTGGGTCCCTTCCAGTGCAGCATATTCTGTGATTCTGTAGTAAAGAGACAATCTGAAAAAGATTCTGCTCCTAGTTACCAAGTCTCTCACTTGTGTTAGTTCTGGTCTTCAAAACAGTCATGACAAGAGGCAAAAGACTGCTTCTGTCTTGTGTTATGAGAAAAATTCCAAATTTGAGATGCAGAATATTTTGTCTGCCCAACAGCACAATTCACATAACAGAAAATGTGGACTGGGTGTTACTGGTGAACCCTCAGCAATCCCTCCTAGACCTGCTTTGAAGCATGTCTAGCTTGAAAGTTTGGAATGCTGGACACAAATTTCTGAAGAGCTGAATGTGTAGCGATACTCAACAGCTTAGACAAAGAATCTTAATTAATTGCAATCACATAGTGAAAGTCCTAGGTAACAGCTTCACTACTCTATTCAAATAATCTAAGACAAGTAAGAGGCAAAAAGGAAATGTCAGAAATATTTTAGCTAACATTTGTGTCATGAAAGTACTAAATATATGTTACTGCATAACCTGGAGCCTTTCAGCTTCAGAGATAATGTCTATTCTGCAGGGTTTTTGAGTAGCTTGAGAAGCTCCTTCTCCCTCACACACACCATGCAAAGCAGAACTGTTTCTGCTCTGCTTCAGACCCTTTTTTTTTCTCTATAGTTTTTGGTTATACTGAATACTCTGGCTGCAGAGACCAAAGTGAGAAAATTTTTAATTCTTGTTTTCCTGAATTGAATTCCCACAACCTAATGTTTGTAGTGGAAACATGAAAAGGCAAAAGCATACACTTCTTGTTAAAGAGGATTTGACATTAAGCAAGGACTGAATCAGGGTTAATTAACCTTTGCATTGGGGTTTTGTTTGCATTTCCTGGGGTGAGGATGATGCACCAGAACCACGGCTCCAACAAGGTCCTAATGGAGAGAGGGACAGCCTCCTTCTCTTGGACCTGAGTAAGCAGATCAGAACATCTGCAGCGTATGGTGTGTGGTCTCCTCCCTGCTCACATGCACAAGAAAGATCAGGCTGTGCTCAAATGCTTTTTAAATAAGCTGTCATAACTTGGAGCAACTTCACGTACATTGCAGGACAGGATTCAGGCATTCCAGGACTGGATCTTTAGTCTGAAAAAATCAGGATGCCACCAAACACATACTATTGTAAGATGCTTTAAAAAGGGTAGCATTATCAGATATTTTTGTAAGATAAGACAACTTACTGCTGAAATGCCTTTGGGGAACTACTGGCTTGTGTCCAACCGCAGTAATGGACCTTTGGTTGTAGTGAATTGCAGGTTTCCTGTTGGTCAACCACACAATGAGTGTGTGCACCAAGTTTTTGTCATGAATGGTGACCACCAAGACTGGACTCTCCTTACCAGCATTTGTACCAGACTAAGCCTTCCTGCTCGTCTCAGCTTCAGCAAAACCTCTGCTGGACTGCTGCTTCCCATTGTGTTGCCACGCTTTGAGGCAGGTGTGAACCAACCAGAAACTCTTTATACGGAGAATGATGAGGTCTGGAGAACAGGTCAGGGAAAGAAGACTCAGTAAGTTGGAGTTACTGAAGTGGAAGGAGGAAAATTTGAGACTAAAAATATTCCAGCAAATATCAAAGATAAAAAAGGCTTCTGTTGACAAGGGAATAACTTCTTCTTTCTGCCTGTTGTGAGTAGGACAAGAAGTAATGGACTTAAATTAAATATTCCAGCAAATATCAAAGAAAAAAAAGGCTTCTGTTGACCACAAGGGAATAACTTCTTCTTTCTGCCTGTTGTGAGTAGGACAAGACATAATGGACTTAAATTGCAGAAGAAAAGTTTTGGTTAGAAAGAACAAAATGTTTATTTCAGTAAGGACATGAAGGCTTGTAACAGATCAGTGGGGACAGCTACAGAATGTCTCTTCGTCGGGGGGAATTTAGGGATATGCCAAATCAAAGTCCATCAGGATGGCAGAGGTAGATACTTCTTCCTGTGTAGAAGCTTTGGACTGGAGTGCATCTCATCTGGAAGGACTTTCCAGCCTTCTGACTCTACACAGGAGGGCAGAGACCTCTGAGTGCACTCAGGTTTTTGTGGGCTTTCCAAGTGGCTCCTGTGGGAGCTGTGACACTGGGCAGAAAGTGCTTCACTGGGCATTGCACAGGGCACTTGCGCTGGTCAGACTGGCCTTGATCCCTCTAGCTCTTCTCCCAAAGCTATTTCTCTGTATTGCTCTGCACAAACACATCCAGTATGGCATTTCCACTGGAAGCAGAGTCCCATGGTCAAATGCCCAGTGGACAAGGCCAAGGAGTTGCTCTCGCTCTCTGTCTGTAGCAGATGGACAAGTTCCCTCCTGACCAGCAGCACAGCTGGGGCATGGGAGATGGTGCAGGCTTGCCATGCCATGAACCAGCCTCCCCTGTGAGAATGATGAGGTCTGAACATTGGTGTTTTCCAGCTGCAGATGGAATTAAACCTCGGGCTCCCCTGCATTGGATGAACTCTCTAAATGCTGTTCTAGGTCACCAGACCATTTTTACCCTCAGTGGCTTTGATGAAATCAGGCATATGACAATGGTTATAAAACATATAGCACCATATACAAGCTCTGAAAATGCCTCATTTTCTTAGAATATGTTTCTATATAGTAAGTCGATGTAATTTCCTACCTATATGTAAATAAACTTTCAAAAGGCTTCCCAGATTGCCTTTCTATCCATAAATCAAGCACACTGTGGTGCAGGTTAGGGGTCTGGCCTTGGTGCCTGTGGTTTCTCTTCTCCCTAGGCACTTTGAGTTCTGCGCTGCCCAGCCTTGAGGATTTGTGGGTAAGCATCTTAGATGTCTAAATAATGTATGGATCAGTGTACAGGGCCTTTCATGTAGAGTCTGTGTTGCAGGCAACAGTAGCAGTCTAATGCAGACATTGAGGAATTCTGGGTTTGCTCATGTCTGCTGCTTTGCTTGCTGCCTTTATGTGATTGTGTGGGTTTTTCCTTGGCAGAGAGCACTATGTTAGAGATGATGTATTGGCAATGATGCAATTTCTTCAATCATTTGAAAAAAATTCCTGAAATTCTTGCCCTTATCTAGTATAGCACACAGTACATTTCAGCAAAGAGCTCCTGGAAGAAGGGCTGGGAGTGTTTGTGGCTGGGTGATGGCCTCTTTCCAAGAGCAAGCATCCAAGGTGTTCTTCCTCCCCGCAGCTGCACACGGACACGTGAAAGGAGCCCCTTAATTCTGGTCTCGGGTCAAGAGGCCTCTTAAATACATACATCAGTGTAACAAAATTCCTAGATTTTTGTCCCAAATCTATATGGAATTGTCATTTAATGCTAAAAACACGGTCATGAATATCAGGAAAGTTTATCTGGGAAGAATGTTCAGTCCTCCCATACATCCACATATTTCATTGTGGGTGTATTTCCTGGACCCAACATTTCCCTCAGTCAAACTTCACTTCAAAAGTTAGTAACTATTAAAACTGTCCATCTTTACCCCATCATTTTTCATAAGGCAGTGAATTCCTATGGCTAATTTTTTCCTTGCTTTTCATTCTGACAGTATGATTTATTCCAACATTTTTACATTAAGTCATGGGTCCAAATCCCATCCACTACTGCAGAAAGAAGTGGTGAGAATACAGGGGGAAGTTAACCAATGAGGCAAGTAAACACATTTCAGTGGTGATGCTCATGATGCTTTTGCAAAGACAAAACATGAGTCAAGAGGATGACTGTGTATCTGAGATTAAAGAATGTTGATTAAAAAGGCTTGTTTGAAAATAGGCAATGCTTACTACAAATATGGGATGTGATAGAGTGGCAAAAGTGATATAGGAACATCTTTTCCAAGTCCAAGAAAAGTAGGGGTTACAAAGACACGTGTATTTTTAGAGTAATTAATGGTCTTTATTATTCTCTGTAGCTATGATTATTAAAGTAAATCAGGTCAATTAGAAATTCTTTACTTGTATTTTTCACTGTTTGAAAGCAAGATACAGAAGAGAATGCAAGGACAGAAAAATAAAAAAGTCCTTTAGAAATCTAAATGCGAACACATGGGAGGTGTCTGCTGTCTTGAGGTCAGCTAGTCAAAATCGGTTTTACTATAAAGAAGCACTGAGGGAGAGGGGCATGTGTTTGTGAGTATATAATCTCATCTCCAACATCTTTTCATCTGTGAAATATGAAGCTGAAACAAATGACAACCTCCTGACATCTGATTCATCATACCACACTTGCAGTGCTATCAATGAAGAAGGGGGGGTGGGGGGAGGGGAAAGAATGTTAATAAATAACAGAAAGACCAAGGTAGGTAGTGAAACCTATTTAGTGTACCCATCAGAAGCAAGCGTAATAGCTGGCTTAGTTTTAAACCCACAAACTTAGGAAAATGAGTCATGACAGTTTTAACAATGAAAGTAAGATGCTTTTTCATGGTAAGAAAAGATATATAAAATACTTAAAATACTTACATGCAGTAACACAGTCTATCATCTTGATTCGTAAGTTTGGCCATATAACTTGAGCTTGCCTCTGGGTGTATGAAGTGTCAATGGCTGACACAAGAGTAACAGGAGCAACAAGAGTCAGAGCCCCAGGGTTACAGGAGAGAAATGTACTTCCCAATGAGCTGCAGGTTATTCCAGTAAGGTAAACCGACAATCAGTCCCTGCACTTTACAGTACATTTAAAACACAGAACTCCCACCACTACACTTTGCAGAAGCCCCTCACTGGCTCTACGCTGATTTATGGGCCAGGGTTAATGATAATATCCTCTCCAGTAATGGCTGAAACCAATGGATATATTCCAGCAGATCCACTCTATATTAGCACGCCAGCCTGCTGGCTGGGCCAGGAGAGCTGCAGCTTGTCCAGATGTGCCCAACATGAGAGGAGGACACTCTGTGGCACTTGTGTGCCTCGCTAGCCAGCTGCCTCGCCCGTGCGGTGGAAAGCCTGGAGCCACGCACGCCTTCGGGCTTAAGGATTGCCCAAGCGTAGCCAGAGATTAATGAGCAAGGTGGCTGCCGGTCGGGCTGCCAAGGGTTTATTGTGGAAACTCCCTCTAAGGGGTCCGGACACAAAGATGGAAGGAACTTCTAACCAGGGTGCACTTAAAAGGGGTACAGAGAAGGAGGCGGGGATGACATAGCAGTGACCTATAGGAAGAAGGGAAGGGCGGAGCAGGTTTGGCTACCTTTCCTTAGGAGGTACAAGGGGTGTCTGTCAACTGTCAATCAGACAGACTGAACCTAGGTCACAGGAATTCAATGGGAGAGGCCATTCTCACGGAGGGGCATTTAACCTTTGGAGCCAGCCCACCAAACCTCTTTATCTGGGCTATGTGGCCCCCTGGGCATTACTGTGGTTGGCTCAGTCACCACAACACCACTCTTCCCTGGTTCAGTTTTGCTGTCTGAACCAAAGGCTCCTGTATCTCAGGAGATTCTGCTGTCTTCCTAGTCACGCCTGCTTTAATTTATCCCTTGAAGAGCAAAATCTGCCCCAGCAAATTTGGGATTTTGGTGGCTCAGAGGTCGCAAAGGGTGATCTGGTCAAATGCCTCCATCTGAGAGTCTCGGAGGCTGGAGGATTCACCATTACCCGTGTCTGGCTGGCTCAGGAGGTGTTCAGATGACATGTGGAAAGGCTATACTCCAAAGACCTGGTTAAAAATCCATAACTGGCATGCTCTCCCCTTTTCTTGATTTGCATGTATGAGCTGTAGCATTATGCACTGATAGAAAACAGTGACTTCCATGGTCTTCTGTAGAGTAGGTCCATATCACACATGTATCTGGAACACCAGTGGGTCATAGACTGACACACCTCTCTGGACCTACCAGCACATCTGGAGTGCATAAAACTCTGTGTTTGTGACAGCTCTTTAAAATGTACATCTTAAATTAGAAAACATAAAACATCATAAATAAACAGTGTAACAGTTTATTATATATAAATTTTAAAGAGCATGACATTACTAATTTAACCCAAAGACTTTTCACAGTAAAATGGCAAAGCATTTTTCAGTATTTAATTGTACCCATTGTTCTGTCTTCTGAATTCTTTTTTTTCAATTAAAGGAACACTTTAATTCAAGCCCTTAAAATGTATTTATTGTGATTGATAATCAATACAAGATGACATTTTCAACAAGGAAAAAACACTTCCCATCTGGTGGGAGGAGAAAAAATACATTGTTAGACTAAAATATATCTTGTAGTCACACCCACAGACATGTATCCAGTAAAACAGGAGAAAACACTTCCTAATGGAAGTAAGAATTCTGGCTAGAAGTGACTTCAAGTGCACATACCTCCAGCAAACATGTTCTTGATTTATAGAATATAGACCACACTTATTAATATTGCCAAGTTCAATAAATTGTAAGGGATTATATGTCAATTTGTTAAATATAACATATTTTAAATAGAGCTTAATGATATTTTTATTTATGCAAGACTGAATGAAATGGAGATCTGGTTCTCCTTTTGGCTGTTGCAGTCACAGCGAGAGTCAGAGGCATGCATACAAATCAACAGCAAAGAAACCACTGATGGGGTGCTTTCCTGCCTGAAGATGGGAATCTGTTCATGCTTATAAGAGTCAAATTAAAGTAACAGCACATTGCAGTTTGGCCACAAGCACAGCTGCACTGTAAGCGTGTTTTCGGGCTCTTGTTTACAGTTCGGAAATGATCCAGTGATATGCCAGAGGGCTTGTTGGAGTCTGAGCTAGAGGTTCCTTGGGCTGAGCCAAACTGGGCAGCACTGGGCAGAAGAGAAAAATTAGCAGGATTTTAATATCTTTTTTTCCTTTTATATATATATATATATATATTTGGAGAGCTGTGGAAACACTGGAGTTGTGGAAGTACTGCTGCTTTTCAGTATTTAGGATCCATAAATTAAGGACAAGTTGTTAAGAATTTAATTTTCACTTTTATTCAGTGTAAGAAAGATACTCTTTCCTTTGTTTTTTGGAATGATCATAACAAGGAAGCAGCCCATAAAAACCCTCAAGTGTGAAGCAAGAGTAGTTTCAAGACAAAATATTATTTCAAGCCTGGTTTTAGGATGCATCAAAAACCAGAAGTAACATCAAATATGTCTTGATTTTTTCCATTGACATATTTTTAATTGAAAACATATATTAATAGCTGTGATCTTCTTCAGAACGTTACATTCTCCTGTATGTGACACATTTTGCATGGTCAAAGATGCTGCATACCTACTGCACAGCTGACGATTCCCAGATTTACTGGCTGCACCCTCAAAGGGACACAGGCTGGGTGACTAGGAAATTCCAGCATTTCAGGGGCAATGTGAATGGAAACCAACACAGATCAGGTCTGGGTTATGAGAAACATTTTGCAATAGCCAAAACCAGGAAATCATGCTTTATTTTCAAAACGATTGTCAAACACTGCTGCAGACTACCTCTCAGTGGCATTTCCAAACAGGGCTGACAGTGGAGGATTTCTGCTAAAATGGAGATTACAAATGACTCCTTAGTTCAGTGATAAAACTGTGAAGCTGCAATCACGTTCTAGTATGATGAAACCATGTTTACCATTCGAATTTGAACACAGCTGCAACTAGTATCCATAATTCAAATTAAGTGCTATTTAGGAGGGTGTTTGGAAACCCAATTAGTGTTCCAGGATTGAGATTTATTGTTTCCAGATTGGTGGTGACTTTTCCTTTATAGTTTTAACAATTTAGGGTAATTGAGACAAAACGTCAAGTGGAGAATTTAGTATTTAAAAATGTCTGAATAAAACAAGCAAGAAAACTCAGATTTACTTGGCTAAACCTGACTTTGCAAGTTCACCTATTTATCAACTTTGCAAGTTGTTTTTTTTTCCAGGGTAACAGTGAGTGCCCACCTTTTCCTCAGGGGGCTCAAGGATACACCTCTCTGTGGAATGACTGACAAACCAGAACACAGCTTGCCATAGTGAGCATCGAATCCAGACATGGTCTGTCCTGGTGTCAAGCCTGCCTTTCATACACACCTCTTGTCCAACTGTGAGCAAGTCATGAGGGGCAGGAATCATCTCACCTTCTTTTACTCATCTAGAACGTATCCATGTAGTCTTAACTGGACACCAAAAAGAGGCAGGTAGTTCCTTGGAAACACTTGTGCCATCCTCAGGTATCTGTCTGAGACAGCCGTGATTATTCACTCTTGTGACACCTGTCAAATGAGTCAAATCTAATTTACACCAGATTTCACTCTTTGAAATAGCTAAAGACCAAGTCTGTAAATCTTGATTTTCCCACATGGAGCAAGAAGACCAGCTGTCTATTGCACAGGTTCAATCAACTCTTTGTTAAAAAGAGAGTGGTCTGCTCTTGAGCCTTACTGCATCTATCCCAAAAAGTTATTGTAGCTTGAACCTCTGCGCAGGATCTGAGTGGGAATGCAGATAGTGAAAATGAAATTACTTGCTGAAAATACATTGTTTGTGTAAAAGGCATGGAAAATCAAGTGGCAGTTGTCAAATCTATGTAGGTAACGTGAGGTGTTTGCTGAGGAGACGGATAGAAGTCCTGTCCTACTTATGGCCACTGCATGGTGTATGGGCAGTGGATTGAGCCACATTCACGCACGCCCACACCCACATCCACTCACACACACAGTGTGGGTACTAGAAAGAAAAATGGGAGTGAGGCTCCAGGTATAGATCCAGACGGTTCAAAAAGATACGCTCTAAAATGGCCTCTCAGCAGTAAAATCCTCTGTGCATTTACTGAGGGTAAAGTGTCCTGATGAGGCATAAGGCAGCAAACAGACATGTAAGGAAGAAAAGCTATTCTATATTCCAAGAGAAACAATTAGCAGAGGTCCCTACTGCAGCCAGAAAGAAGAAATTAATCTTTCTGGTATCTGTGTTTGGTTATCTGGGCAAGATGGAAAAAGATGGAAATATTCAAGAAGGCAAGTTTGGATGAAAATATATCTGGAAATCTACTTCCCCTGGCTACATTGGAGACGAATTATAATTGCAAAATGTGTATTTTTGTGGTTTACTCCTTGCCCTCTTTGAAAATAATTCAGAAACTAAATGTGCTATAATTTCTAAAGAAGAGGAAGACACAAGCAAAAGATGTTTATAAAAATTTACTGTGTTGTTTTTCCCACCGTGACCTTGGGCTGCAACGGTCAATGACATTGTATAAATATTTGTTTGTCGGATTAACATCTTCATCTGATTTGCAGCCCCATCTGATACGGGAGGAGAGGGACTCTCGGCAGGCTCTCCAGCACCATTTGTCCAGGAAACAAAGCCCTTTGTTCTGTCAGGGATTATTCATTAGCATATTTTGATGGTTGGCTGGTATTCACCAGTCAAAGATGGGAGAAGAAAACCTTATTGTGGAGCTGGAGTCCACTGTGAGCATGTGTAGGAGCTTGGGCCAGGGTGAGGCAGCCAAGAGGCAGGCATAGGCTTTCATGTGTCTTAGTTTCCATGTGCCCAGCTGTGACCAGCTTTGCCAAAATCTTTACTCATGAGTGTGCCAGAGAGAGCACACACAATGCAAGCATGATGCTACTGAGCTGCCACTTCCGTCTCTCATGGCAAAGGTGCAGTTGTGATTATTTGAATATTTCCTGGTTTACTTTCCAGGGTGTGCTACCATCTTCCTAAGTAACAGACAACTGCCCAGTTCTGCTCTCTGCCTGTGTGATTGAAGCTTAAAAGTGAAGGCGAGAGGGCACAGCCTGGCACAGAGAGCCTTCTCTGCAGGAGTGCATGCATTCACAAGTGCAGCAATCATTCCCCATTTATCTGTGAAAATAGAAACCTTTGGCACAAGTGTTTATGAAAGCAAATAAAGAAGCTAAATTACACTTAAGCAAAGTGGCTTTAAGTGTTGTGACAGAACTGGAAGGGACCTTACTGGGTTACTAAGTTGAGTCTCTCCAAGGTCACTGGCAACTGCTTATTATAATTCCTTTCTCAGTTTATGAAGTTCAGTTTTGAAAGGCTACATTTATAATCCTCCTCTATGCCTGTTAGAAGTGCTTTGCAGAGCCTTGTTGCTCATACCATGAGCAACTATCGTGCTCTCTAGGATTTTTCAAGCACTGCTAAAGAGTTATTTGAAAGACGATTACTTTAAATATGTTTTCTTACTTGAACAGATTATATTTCCTCCTGTTCTTCATGTAAGATTCCCCACTGATTTTGGCTTCACTACTTCTATAAAGATAACAGAACTGAGTTATTTTAGGCCGGAAATAATCTTTCCTCTTTGAAGGAATTCCTTTCCACTGCAGAAGAGACTTGTTCCTCTTGTTGTACTGGCTAGCAGTCGTGCCAGCTATAATTACCCCTGGAAACAAAACCACACAAAATCTTCTACCTCTGTAAGGAAACATTCTTTACTTATTTGCTAGCGTCGGAGATACTTTTGACTTGCAACCAGGAATCGAAATATTTGTTTAAAATGGCTGTGATGCAAGTAGTGAGGATGGCTCTCAGTAAGGTCTGGAGAATGAGGGGATGCTCAAGGTCTTTTGTATCTGCTGCTTGGAAGGGGCTGCATTCCCTGTACCATCTCACTTATCCATAAATCTAGGAACAGGACTGCTTAAACAATGCTGTTGCTGCAGACTGAATTTAGTTCTAATTTGTATGCAGATTTTACTAGTTAGTCTAGCTAAAATGGCTTCTTGGTAAATATTTCAAGGACTAGATCACAGTGGAAAGAAAGCTAAAGGCATATTTGAGTTTATAAAGCTGCATAATTTTCCATCATTTAATGAGCATCTTCTTTATCTCACAACTTTGGTTGTTCATCAGTTCATGACATTTTTTACTGGAAAGTAATGGCACCATTTACCAGAAAGCAACTCTAATCTGCTACTCACTGTTTTAATCCATTTTATAAAATTGACCTTTCATCTTTAGCATTGTGCCTTTCACGAAGCCTTGCCAGAGGAACAAGAAATCTATCTCGTCAGACAGCTGTGAGGCATCTGATGTAAGTAAAGGGTGGTATTATCACCACCATCACATCCAATGATAAATTAGTCCATTTCAAAAAAGCACAGAGCTAGTGCTGCTTGCATGATGCCAACAGCAGATGAACGAATGAGGGAGGCTCATGTCCTGGCTTGGAGTTCATTTAGGAATCAGTTTATTATGTATCTGACAAGCGTGATAGGGAAACATTCAAGGACAGTGCGATCAAATACATAAATCTGAAATTTGTCCTGGAGACCTGGAATTTGATCACAGATAGGTAGATAGGTATTGCCCAATAAAAAATCTGAGCATTTTGGGACACAACTACCTTCTTGGATGAGCCCAGGTCAACAGATCAAACTGTCCACCACCCTTCTCTGAAGCTAAGGGAAACAGAAAAAGTGGGAGAAACTGCCAAATCAGCAACATGCAGCTTTTATAATCATCCGACAAAGCAGGGTGGTTGTCCCTGTTCCCTGGAGGACAGTGTTGTTTGGGAGAATGAGAAGGCAGGTTTTACTTTCCTTCTCTACTAGGGCTAAATTCATGTTAACACATGAACCACAATTTCCATGTGGCATGAGGTAAGCATGAGCCTCAGCTGATGAATCAACCTACAAACAAAGCCCGAGCAGAAGAAATGTCAATGATGCAAAGAGACTGATCCCAGCCCTAAGGAAGTTAGTGAAAGGGTCTGTAATTTCCAGGCTGTGGATCCACCTACCTGGGGGCAGGCCTTTATTAAATTTTGGACTCAATGATCTTAGATGTCTTTTTTGAACTAAATAATTCTGTGATTTTTGAAATTATCCAAGAATCTTGGCAGCTGCCTCATTACGCCTATTAAGGGAAAACTTCACTGCTTTTACATTTTCTGTTGGTTTAGCTTTTGTCTGAGCTTAACCATATTTCAAGTATTACCAATTTTCATCTATAGCAGGAGTTTGAATAGTTCTGCAAGTAGAGGAGCGTATCCATCCTGGTTGCTGGGAACCCAAAATTTGGGTTTATCAGCAACTGCAAAAAATCCAAAACCTAAAGGCAGGAAATAATTATAGTAAATTTCAATCAAAAAGTTAATATTTTAAAAGATATGGGTATCTAAAAATAGAATTTGGCATGTCACTTGTCCTACCCTCAGCTGCCACATCTATATAACTACAGTACACATATCAAATATGTGGGTCATCCATGAGCTGTCTTATATTGGATCCCAACATTGAATTGCTGATGCAAATCAGAAAATACTAGTCTAATGTCAAATACAATCGTTTTAATTGTAATTGTAAACTGCAGAGCCACATCCAGGTGTGAGGTGATGGAGAAGCTGTGCAGTTCCATGGACATTGACTCCTCACATCACACAGAGTATGTCTCATAGCAAACAGGTGCAATGGGGATGGGCAGGAGGGGATAGTCTGGAAAGCCCTTTCCAGACTGAAGTGAGAGATGATTTTCTTATAATTAGAAACAGAATCTGACCTGTACACAGACTGTATATTGCTAGTGACACCAAGAGCTTATGAAGAACTTGCTGTCTCAAGGATAAAGGTCTTCCAATATTTCTTTTCAGAAAAAAAAAATTATTAAATATTTAGAATGGTTGAAATTATCATTTTTCAGAATTTACATTCATGTATTATTTCAACTTTTGTTACAAGTCTAAGTAAATATTTTATTAGACCCTAAGTTCACACTTGAGAACTTGACATTTTGGTTTTCATTGGGAAATGCAAAATAATTATATTTACAACTGGCTAGAGAGATATAGTACAATTATTACTGTTTGGGGAGCTGTTTTTGTAATGTTGGTTTCCTTACAGAAAGTGTAGTTATTTTTTGGACTCTTAATCGAAGCAGGTCAGCTTTGTGTGGTATAAAGCACTTGTAATGGAAACAGTATTTCCACACAACATAGAGCACGATGGGTGCAAATTTTAGAAGACCTAATTTTTGAACTATTAACATGTGAACTGCATGCACAAGTATTGACTTCTAGTATTTTTTATACTTTAAAAAGCCATAACGATACTTGCTTCATCTATTCCAGTTTGCATTTTCAAATTTTGTATGCAAATGCAATCCAGTTGGACAATTCTGAATAAAAGAATAAGTCAAGATGGCATATACATTCACTATGGCCTATATTTTAAAATATCTTAAAGTTCTTAAAAAGTGTTGTTTTCATTAAAGGGTCATCCTTCCTGGTTTTGGGCTGATTCACTGAGCATTTCATTTTTTAGTGCCTCTCTATGCAGAAATTTAAATATTAAATTTAATTAATTTAATGTATCTACATTAAATTATACTTAATATAGATATTTTTAAAATATTGCTCTGACATGCCATAATTTTCCAGGTTATCAGGAGAATTTTCCTATCCATGTGGAGGATGGAATGCTACTACTACTGCGCCTACATCGCTGTGGGCTGCTAGTTGACATAGGCTCTGTAAATTATCTCTAGAGATAGAGGCAATCAGGAGTTATTCAGGCTCTTGCTCTGACTTGCCCTCTGCATCTTTTGTAAAAGACAAATCCAGAAAAGTCAAAGTTGTGTATGACAGGTTTCCATCAGCAAAAGATCTTGTGCAATTCAAACACATTTTTCCTTATGGTGGTAAACGTGTCAAGCAATGAAGCTAACAATAAAGATCAAAAAAGATCAAACATCAACCAATCCTACAGATCAAAGAAAAAAATCCTGACAACACCTGAAGCAAAATCTAAATACTCATTCACTTTTAAAGTCTGTCTAAGTTTTGAATACAGCCACTGGGTTCAAGCTTGGGACTAGAAAGTGGTAATACTTTGACATTTTTCATCAGATACTCAAGTACAGATAGGTGGTGGTGAGGATAATCTTTCTGAAATATGAGGCTATTAACTTAGGGCAGGAATTATGCCTTTTACCCCCTGCTGGCTGGTGGTGCCAGCAAGTATTTTCAAACCAAAGCCTGCATCTGAGTGAAAGCAGTAATGGTCAGGAAGAACAGATCTAACTGCATGTGTTCCTGGGACTTCTCCGGGGCTTTTAGTCCAACCAGCTGTTTGCTTGAGTACAGCTACTTGAAAACAATTCACATGAATTAGGTCTGAGAATGACATGTTATCCCTGGTGCTAGGCAGAATAACAGGTTTCTTACAGTCCTCTAGGACACAGTTCCAAGTGGAAATTGGCTCGACATTCACTCGGATCACATAATGAATTATGTTTTGAAACTGCATTTAAAAACAAGCAAACTACTCTGAGGGTGGGAGTACTTACAGACTCATACTTTAATATATTAATTACATTCATTTGTCATCACTTGAACCTAAATACCCTGTACTACATTAAAGTTGCCAAAATCCCATTCCCATCTCACAGCTGAATATCCAGAAGTAATCTCTTTAAAGGAAAATGAAGTGAGAGACTTTTGGAGTCCCACAAGATGCTGGGGCAACAAAGGTGAAGAAGGAGAGAGACTGCAGTAGGTCTTTGATGCATGAAATTGCTGCACTGCTGCAGGAACAGGAACAGCAGAGTCAGACTTAGATGCACTATTACTGTCTTCAGGAAGGCAGCGGCTGTCAGTGAGACCATCCGTGCTAAACTCCTGCCAGGCACCGTGCATGGGACAACAGGTTCTTACGATGCTAAAACTGGTTCCCAGCGCTCACACACAAGATTCTTCATCAGTTTTATTTGAATAATTTACCAGATGACACATTGCGTGTGTCTATTCTTTTTCTGATCCTAGTATTTTCCACCTCTGGCCCTGCAAACATGTCTAATACTGGGCTAACTTGCTGTGTATGCAAAACTGAGGAACCTACCCTGCCACTGCCCTAAGTATGGCATTGGAGGGGAAATTCAGTTCAACTTCTGCTTTGCCACTTAGTAAATAAACCACCTGGGGTCAGCCATCTCTGCAGCTTTCTTTGGAAGCTCTCTGCCCATGTTTGCATGAAAGGCTTTGGTGCAAAATCAAGGGGTCTGGCTGTGTGCATGTATGTCTGTGTTTCACTCCTTGCCCCTATCTATTCCTGGCACTGAAACCCAGCACACTGCTGGGAGGACCCTGCATAGGATGGTTTCTATGAGAGACATTCCCAGCAACATCCCCCTCCTCTCACAGGCCACCTTGAGCTCCATCACTCCCAGAAAAGTTCCCAGGGCAGAGCCCTTCTCATGTCTCAGGCCTGCAGCTTGATAAATGCGTGTCCTTCTCTAAGTTCAACAGTGTAATTCCTACCAGTTTTTCTGAGTAATTTTTATGGATTTAGCACTGGCCTCAGGCTCACAGATGAGATGGAAGAGCAAAACTCCTGCACTCCTGTGGGTTTTCTGTAGGTGTTCAGCAGGGCTTGCAGAAGGGGTAACTCTGATGAGGTCCTTTGCACTGCTGCCTCTTACACACATTTGAATGTGCTGTATGTACACAAGCTGCAGGCTTGCAGGGAAGCACCTTCCCGTCTATTTCTTCCTCTGTCCCTCTTTGTTCAGTCAAGTATCCAGCAAAGAGCATCCTTTAAATAGGCCTGTTCACCATCATGTTTCTCAGCTCATATTTACTTATACTATATTCATAGTGCATATGTATCATCCTAATTGTTTCATAATGTTGTATAAATTGGCCAGTACAATCAGGAATGCTGGATTGCATTAAGCAAAGTCTTTTTGACATGTACTGAAATATTAGTTCCATATGATAAAATTCATAAAATACAATCTAGATGCCAATGAGATTAGGAAAATGGGCTCTTTTCCACTTACCTAAATACTGGAAAGATACACAAGTTGTTAACTTTATATGAAACTAATGATCCCTTGAGGCTCTGGCGAAGGATTTAGGAAGCAGGTAAAAATTAATATATAGTATATAAAGAGACACAGTCTCACCTCCCACCCCTGCACACTCCTTATTATGCAAACACACCATCTGAAGAGCACTGAAACTTTCTGATGTCAAGGCACAGAGACCCCATGAAACACACAGGGCGCATTAACACTGTGGCTGTTCATCACACCCCATATGAAGTCTGCACTGGCATCCTCAGTCTGAAGTGCTCCCAGATTCAGGAGCTGCTCAGCTACTACACAGCTTTTCAGTATAGTTCTGAAATTTCAAACATTCAGCTAGGAGGGGGAATTGAGGCAATATGTAGGGGAAGAGTGGCAAGAAAAAAAATTACCTTATTCCTAACTCATCTGGTCGTGATGCAATGATGAAAAGCACCTGGCCAAAACAGTCCTAAAAGGCACAGGTCATGTTTGACAACCTCATTTCTCCTGACCTTCCCATGGGGACAGTGGAAGAACAGGTTCATGCCTCACATACACATGGACCAAGCAGCAGATCTAGCTGGAAGGATTAAAAAGCATATGAGATACAATGGCAAAATGCCCTTTTCCTACACTTCCTAGGGTGGCAAAATGAACACTACCAAGCAGACTCCATTTCCTTTCATCCTGGGCAAGCATTCCTCTAGCCGTTACAGAAAAACACAAGAGTAATAATTGAGGACTTTACGGGTTATGATTGATGAGTATTTTAGCTCTGGAACCCAAGGATGTCTGCATATTCTGAAAGAGACAAAATTGATATTTCTTTTAAAGTTCTCTAAGCTGACTTGGCCAGTGAGAGAATTCCACTATTGGTTTTGTTAAAAAAGTGAGATATTAATAGGCTTGGGTTATAAATAAGGAATTGCACAGGCAGCTTCCTCATAGTGGGAGACTGAGAAAATTCAACTGGCAGAGAAAAGTTTTAAAAAGGAAGTCAGAGGAAAAGCTTTACTGTTGCAGTAGAGGTTTGTTGAGAAACATGTAAATTTCAGAAAACTTTACCGAAAGAATCTTTTTCATTTCATTCAAAATCAACCATGTTGAGAAGAAAGTGATTGCAGCCGCATCTCTCCAACCTGCCTTAGTTCTCCCACAATGACAGAAATAAAATCTACTTTTTACCTCAGTCCACAGAAATGAGTCAGTGCAAGGAATAGCTCTAATGAGGAATCCTGGGCCAATTTTACAAGGTTACCTCTTAGAGCAAAATTGATTGTTATTCGAAAGCCAGTGTTATTCCAGTATCAAATAACAGAGATCATCTTGAGGGAAAATTCAGTTAGGAGAAACTAAATGCCATATTTTTTTTTCTTTAACTCTGAACCATTTAGAGCTAACTGTGTAGTGTAAATGTTCCATCTTCAAGAGGTTCTCAGATTCTAGAATACAATCAGGACCAACTTCAATATTGGCCCTTGGGCTGATTTTTAAAAAGTATAAATACATATCAAATAGATTTCATATCTTTCCACTGTCACAAATATAATTTCTTTTTAGATGAGAAATATAATTAGCATTGCTAGCCCCGCTGGTCTCTCAGAATAGAATATGAGCTCCATATAGATAATTCCATGAAAGCTCTACTGGAAATTCAAATACTTATCTAATTTTTATGTCTGGCAACCTACACTACATTACCGATTGTTGGTACCAGTGAAGCATAGTATAGCATTTACTTCCAAAGGAAATTAAGCCAAGAAAAAGAGTGCCATTTAGTTCAGAGGAAAGATGTTCATACATTTTTATACTTTAAATGACTCCATTTGAAAGCTTGGAAAATTAAAAGGGCACTCAGCCAAAAATAGCTCAATGTAATTCAACTGAATGCAGGCTAAATAAGGATCAGCCTTATCTGACTTCTCAGAGGTACATTAACCAGAGACACTGTATAAAGTTCCAGAACTATCATATGCCTAAAAGGGATTAGGGGATAACCAAAGTGAAGAAAACCAATTTATTCATAATGTGAAACAACAGGTCATAGAAACTAGCTCAAGATAGTTCCAAGAGAGAGAGCAAGAGCAAAACAAGAGTAGTATCCATTTGTTTAAAAAGGAATGAAATAGCTTTATGTTAAATCACTGGACAAAATGCTCTGGTTTAAGCTGAAACTATTTTCAGGTGTATAATTTGCATAGGGAAAGGAAATTCTAATAATTCACTTATAGTAAGGAAAAAACAAGCAACTGTTATCTATTCCCTTAAGACTAACAACCCACCCAGAGGGAGAGCTAAATGTCACACGTTAATGGATTTGGTCCCCCAGAGCAAGGATGGGGAGCTCAGCTGGACCAGAGCCCAATAGGTCACTCTCCAGCTTGCCCAGCATGGCAGCTCTGTAAATTCAATAAATTTCAAAACAGTTTATACATTTTTTTCTAATATAATACATAGGCTGGCAATCAAGAAAGTAATTATTGTAATTTATAGTGATCAGAAATATAGCAAGAGTTATCTATGAAGTAATGATTTTATTTAGGAAAAAAAATTGCAAATTTTAAAAGCAGAAGCACTTTCAGTGTTTAGTCGGATCTATATATGCCTGGAGGTCTAAGAATGTCAAAGTATCATTTCAGAAAACAACAAAATCTTGGATGCAAAAAGACTTGTCTTTTATTAAAATGCTTTTATTTAAAGACTTTAGAGTAGAAAACTCCATCATGTGTCTAGGTCAGTGCTAGCAACTCCTTATCATCCCATTTTAAAAATGTCACTTTTTTTTCTGTTTGACTGTGTCTAGACCAGTTTCCAACAAACTGTTTATTCAGTATGAAAATCACATCTCCACTTGGCAGTTGCAAACTGTGTAGGTTCTTTGTTCAATCATGTCATGGTCACATTTGATCTTCTAGCTACAGCTCATATGCAATAATTTACTTGATCCTTTTTCTTTTTCACTGTATCAGTGAAATATCATCTGATATAATTTAACATTACGTAACATGAAGTACATACTATAAAGAGGAAGGGGTCTTTCTTCTTGGAATACATATGAAATCTTCACTTCTAAACAGAATAAGGCATTTGCCACCAATTTCAATGAAGCAGAATGTAAATCAAAGGGGGTTTTATACATAAGCAAGGGAGAGAAAGTCTGGGCTGCAGAGGAGGGCTCTGTGAGTAAGGCTAGGCACGTATTTGCTGGGATCAAATGGTTGCAGCATTATGCCAACTATAGCAAATGCCATAACTGTGTGTTCCTTGTGTGATCCAGAGCATTGGTGCCCTTGGTTAACAGGATGCAACTGAGTCAGTGCAATGAAGAAATAAGTTAAGCTTTTGGTGACTCCAAGGCAAACAGACCAGTGAAGTAACCATAAAAGTAACTGCAACACTTTCAGATTACGGTGCTACAATTCACCCAAAAGACTCAGGAAGCACTTGGGGTTCTGTGGTGGTTTTGTATGGGCTGATTTTTGGTGAGGAGGGAAGAAGGCAGCCACGGAAGTGATTCTCTGTGAGGAGCTGCTAAAAGTTTCCTCCGTGCCTGGAAAAAAAACAATCATTGTCTGGCTCTGAAAATAGACACACTGCTAAACCAGTTAGAAAAGCTGGTACCACCTCTATGATAACATACTTAAGGAAGGAAAAAAAAAACTGCAGGAAGCTCTTTTTTCTTCATGCCCTCTCATGGTTGAGGAGTCGGCCGGGTCTGCCGGACCCACTGGGCCCCTTCCCAGCCAGGTGGCCGGGCCCTTCCCGGCGCGGCCGCGGAGATCATGCTGCCGGGGGGCGGGGGGAGCCATCCCTGTGCCGCAAGCAGCCTTGTGGCTGGTGCCGGGAGTGGCCCCACGGCCCGCGGCTGAGAGCGGCCGGGGCCAAAGCAGCCATGTGGTCGCCACCATCTTGGCACGGCCAGCAATGGACTTTGCCTGCCTGGCCACTTCTAACCTGCTGCACCGTGAGCAGAGGGACAAAAGTGGCGGCAGCAGCTTCTCCTTTCCAGCACCGCGCATGAAGAGAGGCACTAAATGGAGCGATGCCGCAGTGGCCGGCGCGGTGCTGGCGGGGACCACGTGACCAGCAGTGAGTGGCATGTAGTTGGCGTGTAGTTGTCCGATGCTGAGCCCAGACAGAATTAACTTTTCAATGCTGCAGAACTCTATAAAACTTTCTAATTGATAAAACTTCAAAACAAATGAACCTACAAACACCAATTCGCGCCTGAGTCAGAGAAAAGAAAAAAGTGAAAACATGTGAAGAAAACATGGCAACAGCAAGGTCAGTGCAAAGGAGGGAAAGGGAGAAGGAGGTGCTCCGAGCATCAGAGCTGAGATTCTTCTGCAAGCCGTGGTGAGGACTATAATACAACAAACTATTGCCCTGTAATTCATGATGTGCATAAGAGGATGCAGAATTCAGCTGCAGCCCGTGAGAAAAATGGTTCTCACGCTGGAGCGTGTAGATGCTGAGAAGCTGTGATAAAAGGCTTGAACAGAAAGAGAGAACCCTTGCCTCCAGGGATAGAGGAAGAGGACTGTTGCTTTAATAACAAAATAACTCATCCTTAAAAATATACCCCATGAACTTTTTGGCCCACGAGAAAAGGCAGTTGTGGGAAGACTGTTTTGCTCGTGGGAGAGACTCACGTTGCAGCAGGTTTTTCAGGCGGTACTGTTCTCGTGAAAA
>VWPU01013026.1:0-85639 GCA_013398955.1 Callaeas wilsoni | reverse complement strand
TTATATTCGTTCTCATTACCCTCTTTTAATTCTGTTAATACATTTTTTTCTTTATACTTTCTTAAAGTCTTGAGCCTGTTTTGCTCTTAAAATGTTTTCTCCCAATCCTCATCTCACCCCATGAAGTTTTTAAAATTGTTTTTTCCCCTCATCTGCTCAACTATAGCAGAGGAAAATGAATGTATGATTTTTTTTCAGTGCACTGGCCTTTGGCCAGCATCCAACCCACAATATTTTTTGATGATGATGATGATACAAGCAGGCTTTGCTTGATAAGAAGTCATCTGAATACAAGATAGACCCAGCTGGGTTCACATGGTTCTTCAACATAGGACTAAAAGTGTTCATAGGGTTGTCAAAAAATCATTAGATTTTTTTCTCTGTAATTCGATAGAGTAATATATTAGGAGGAAGATGTTTCCCCTAGAACAGTGACAACCACTGCTACTGAATCTTCAGTGAACTAAGATTTTTCCTGAGCCAAATCTACCTGTTCTTGAATCAGGCAAACTATGTAACCTTGGGGTCTCTGCAGTGTCTTCAATATGCTTTACTAGATCATGAAACCTAAGGACTCCAAGTAAATTTCACTTCCATATAAATGAAATTGAAATAATATTCTTCCAGAAATGTTTTCTGATTCTTTTCTAGTCAAAATGGACCTAAATTGGGTTGGGTGAATAGTGCCCATTTTGCTTACAGAAGGCTAGAGGAAATTAAGGAGAAGAGGAAAGAAGCAGGACACGGCTCCAGCTCCTGCCAAACCAAAGTGAAGCACACAGCAGGGAGGAGGACAGCAATTGGCAAAGCTAATTGAAAAATCAGTCATCTGAGATTAACTTTATATGCATCCCTTGACTTCAAAGAGAAAGTTCTAGCTCCTCTGGAAATGGTAAAACCTGTTTTTAAAATTCTTTTAGACTTTCTTTGAAGGCAGTATTTCAAATATAAAATATTTTTCTGAAACCAAATATTTCATTTTACAAATATTGCAACCAAGTAAAATATTGTGATGTTCTCAAACCCGCTCTTCCCTTTTTTTATCCAGAAAGAACCACTCATGAAATTCAACCAAATTCACAAATAGATGAGTACTTCCTAACTTATTCTTCAGCAAAAAACCTGCTTCATTTTAACCAAGTATTCTAGTGCCGTGTAACAGGGAAGAAGGGGTCAATTCTTCTCCTGCCCTGTTCAGCAGAGGGAGAGCAAGTGCCAGTGGAAAACTGCCTTTGCTGTTGCAGGGCTTGTGAAAGAGATGTCTTTTCTCACTCTACATAAATAGGTTCTGATCCCTCCTGGGAGGCTGGAATTTGGAGGGGTTCATTAGTTTATTGGTTGTAACAATACTCCTGGCTGATTAGGATTTGGATGCAGCTCACTATCACCACTCACCACTCGCTAGGTACATCAGTTTCAGTGCGAATGAAAGACAAGCCAAGAATATTCCTTCCCAGCACTCCCAAATTTACACAGAGTTTTCTGTTCAGGGGAATAAAATTCCTCCTTCAGTGTCAAATCTCATATGGAGCAGCTGTTTTGACATAAACGTTCAGTGTCCTGAGTGACAGAGCAGGAGACGAGTTGGAGACTCCAGGTAGGGAAGAGGAAGTAACATCAACCATGGTCATGTAGAATCACAGTGTCACAGGACAGAAAACATGTACTAGGCTATCAAAACCAGCCTGCTGTGAGGGTAAAATACAGTCACTTGCAGAGTGGGCTCCAGCAGCGCTTCTTTGAGGTCCGTCTGCCTCTGTACTCTCTTCTCCACAATGTTGGAGGAACAGCTGGATGAACAGAGGCCACATTTCTAGGAAATCTGTACAGACACTAAGTCAATTCAACGAACACTGTCATCTGTCTGTCTTCAACACAAACACTGAGCAAGCTCAGACTCCCTTTTGGTTATCTTGTGCTGGTGCAGATCGTTGCCAGACATAACCTTTCCCAGCTCCAGATGCCATGGAGGAAAGTGATGCCCTGCCCATGTGTCCCTCATTGCTCATCAGGTGATGGCTTCTGCCCCCATAGCTCTGCTGGTACACAGATAGGTATGAAACCTGGGGCAAAAGTAATATTCCAGTGAGCTCTGTGTAAGACAACATTCCTGCTTTTCCCAGGAGCATGAACTTTTTCCCTCAAGCTGTTCTTCCCAAGAGCAGTGAGGCATAGCTGAGCAGCAGCAGAGCCTCCAGTGAGCAACCATCTACTGAGGGAACATCTGTCCATAACCACAGACATGTATGGACAGGTGTGATCCAGCAGGGAACTTAGGAGGGCTGATTTCTCTTCTCTTCTCGTCTCTTCTCTTCTCGTCTCTTCTCTTCTCGTCTCTTCTCTTCTCGTCTCTTCTCTTCTCGTCTCTTCTCTTCTCGTCTCTTCTCTTCTCGTCTCTTCTCTTCTCGTCTCTTCTCTTCTCGTCTCTTCTCTTCTCGTCTCTTCTCTTCTCGTCTCTTCTCTTCTCGTCTCTTCTCTTCTCGTCTCTTCTCTTCTCGTCTCTTCTCTTCTCGTCTCTTCTCTTCTCGTCTCTTCTCTTCTCGTCTCTTCTCTTCTCGTCTCTTCTCTTCTCGTCTCTTCTCTTCTCGTCTCTTCTCTTCTCGTCTCTTCTCTTCTCGTCTCTTCTCTTCTCGTCTCTTCTCTTCTCGTCTCTTCTCTTCTCGTCTCTTGTCTTGTCTTCTCTTCTCTTCCTCTCTTTCCACCTTGCTCCACTTGACTCTTCCACTACTGAGTGATATGGTCCCTATGCAGTGTCCAGCATCCCTCTCTGATGCCACCACAGTCTGCACAGCACCCTAGCACTTCTCAAGTCTCATCCTGCAGTTCTAAGCAGGAGAGAAAAAAGGCTTATTCTGCATGCACCTGTGTTCCCCTTTGGGCTTCATGCACCTGTGTTTAAGCCACATGTATTATACCCAGCCCTACTGTAATTTAAAACACTAATGATAGTACTCAAAGATGCTAGGGGCACTTGTGTTCTTTGTGAGTTTTGCCCAGTCATCATCCCTGGTCCACAAGCATTCAACCCTGAAAACCTTTTAGGGACAAGCCAAAGCTGCATCAAGAAGTCAATATTGCTCAAGAAATTGTTGATTTCTGAGACTATTCTGTGAATTTCTGGTTGCTCTTGCCTGAAGCAGGAGATGCTCCAGCCCCATTGGTTTGACTGCCAGCATCTGATGAGAGACCAAGGGTCCCAACTGCAATGGTAAGTAAAAGGAACCAATATGAAAAGGAGGCATATGTGCAGAAATATTTGTTATGCACACCACTATTTGAAATACTAAGCTGGATTTCAACCTCTAATTAGTATTTTTCCAGTGTCTTCAGTTTGAAATTGTCCTTACAGAGAATCACAGAATCATTAAGGTTGGGAAAGACCTCCAAGGTCATCATGTATGACCTCTGACTAAAGACCACCATGCCAACTAACTGTAGCACTAAGTGCCACGTCCGGTGGTTTCTTGAACACTTCCAAGGATGGTGACTCCATCACCTCCCCAAGCAGTCTGTTCCAATGCTTAACCACCCTTACCATGACAAAATTCTGCCTGAAATCCCACCAGAACCTTCACTGGCACAGCTTGAGACTGTTTCCTCTTGCACTCTTTCTTGTTGCCTGGGAGAAGAGGCCAACCCTCACCTGACTCCAGCCTCCTTTCAGGTACTTGTAGAAAGCAATATGGTCACCCCTGAGCCTCATTTTCTCCAGGCTAAACACCCCCAGCTCCCTCAGCCATTCCTCAAAGGACTTGTGGTCCAGACCCTTCCCCAGCTCCATTGCCCTTCTCTGGACCTGCTCCAGCACCTCAATGTCTTTCCTGAATTTTGGGGCCCAGAACTGGACACAGCACTTGGGGTGTGCCCTCACCATTGCTGAGTACAAGGGGACAATCACTGCCCTGGTCCTGCTGGCTACACTATTTCTGATGCAGGCCAGGATGCCATTGGCCTTCTTGGCCAGCTGGACACACACACTGGCTCATGTTCAGCTGCTGTCCACCAGCAACACCAGGTCCTTTGCTTCCCCAAAAGGAAAGGAGAAGCATTCTTAAAACATACCCCAGATCAGAAAAAGCTGCATTTCTGGTGCTTGACCTGCTTCTCAGATCTCATTATATTAAATAAGAATCCCAAGAAAGTATACCAAAATGTTCAGACAACTGGTTTATCTGATAACCTGCACAAAGGGGAAGACTGTCTTCTGCCCTCATCTGAGAAGGAAAAGCCCACTCCATGTCAGTGGGAAAGGCTCCAATTCACAGACTTGTTCTTACATTACTTGTGTCACAGGACAGCATGCACTGTTGCTGAAGTAATTGTTTCTGACAGGTAGACTGCAAACTATGCCTGTGAAAGTGTGGTGTCATATTTCTGTTCAGCATCACCGCTAACATCCCTCGTGACAGAGACAGTGATCAAACCCTCAGCGTTCAGGTGAGCTGAGGCATCCTTTTCCCTGTTAAACTGCCAAACAGGTCAGGTACTGGCACAAGCTACACTAAAAGTACCTCTTCCTGTGCTCACTTACATCATGATGTACAGCTTCAGCATCTTATGAAGCCAGAGATCAGGCACTCCTCTGCCTCCACCTTAGCTCCATCCTAGGACTGCTCAGAGATTCTTACAGAGTTGCTAAAAATCTTCAGTGTCAGAAGGGTGATGGAAAGGGAAAGTGGTAAATTGGAACTTTGCAAATGATGAAGATCACTTTGCACTGGATGGACATATTTTCAGTAGAGTAAAAGTCTGAAAACCAGTCTTACCACCTCTGAAGCAGAAAAAGACGCCTTGTGAAGGTCTCTTGGTCTTCCTTGTGCTCAAGTTTCCATGGCTTGACATATCCATAGTACCTGTCTAACAGCCAGCCACATACAGACTCATAGCAATACTCAGAACCAATTCTGAACTACAAATGGGGAGCAGAGCACTGAAGAAGTCTGGGTGCCAACCTGTGGGAGACTGACTTACTCTTCTGGCATTTCTCTAGCTGCAAACCTTGTAAAAATACATCAGAGGCGGAAAAGCAAAAGCGATAGATCAAAACTTAGTAGAAGACAGTTGCTGGTGGTCCCTGTGGTCCCTGACGACATGAGGTTGAAAATGGCTTTTAGTGGGGGGTTTATTTTCTTAATGCTTTGAGGGCTACAGCTGAAAGCCACTACATTTAATGTTAACATTGAGGCTAGAGAATCCATATTGTAGTGATTAGTAGCAGGAACTTCAGAGATGCTAGCGTGCAAGCCAGAGGGAACATGTAGATTGAGTGTAAGGAGACTGCAAGAATCACAGGTCAGCTCTAAGTAATGGAATTTGGGTTTTTAAAATGCATTTCCTCTCTGGTTAGTTTCTGAAATACAAACAAAATCTCACAGGATTTAGGCTCTCTCATTCCTTGGGTTTTGGCTCATGAAACTCTTTTGCCCTCCTTGACTGGTCTAAATTGGATTATATACAATACATAATCCAAAGTGGGAAGCAATGTCAACCACATTGATGCCTTGGTTTTGCTTGTTTAAAAATTGCATTTCCATTCTCAGAGTTCAGTTTACAGTCCTCTCTCACGCAAGTTTCCCCTTGTCTCCAGGGAACCATGTCCAAGTGAGGAAGACACTCAAGAAATCTTGCAGGACTGGCCCCCTAGTTGCTTAGATTTCTTGTGGAAAGAGGGCAAATTCCTAAATATTTAGCAGATTTTTTTTCCCTTGTAAAAGAAAACTAGACCAAAAGAAACATATCAGTCAAAGTAAGTTTCAGTGCCATTTTTTTGCCAAACCCTAAGGAATCTGTGTAGAGAAAAGAGAAACATACTAAAGACAGACACAGGACTGAACTCAGATATCCTCCCTTGGTCTGTTAGCTCATAATTTGAAATAAAATTGTTATCAAAAATGTGTATAAGGAAGGCAACAGTGGTAAGACGAATAGGCAAGACAGCACGCCTATAAATGTTCCCGAAAGAGATTCAGATTTTGAAAATATGGCTATTTCTGAGTACATAATAACAGAAAGAACATCTAATACAAACACAGTTGAGACATTTTTGGGGCAGTAGTCCTTGCTGTAGCTGCCTTTATCCCAACAGGATATTTTTTCTCAGTATTTTGAGCCCTCGTGCAAGAAAGGACAATTTGTATTTGCCTCAAATTGGAGTGATATAGGTTTGATGGATGGCCTCTTCCAGAGAGTTACATTCAATGGCTCAATGTCTAGATGAAGATCAGTTACAAGGGGTTTCACTCGAGGGTTCACACTGGGACCAATACAATAATATTTTAATCAGTGACACCGACAGTGGGGTATAACGTGCCCACATCAAGCTTGCAGATGACAGGAAGCTGAGTGGTGCAGCTGCTACACTTGAGGGAAGGAATACCAACCAGAGGGACCTGGACACACTTGAGAAATGGGTCCATATAAACCTCATGATGTTCAGCAAGGCCAAGCGCGAGGTCCTGCACCTGGGCTCAGGCAAATCACAGTATCAGTACAGACTATGGAATGAATAGATCGAGAGCAGCCTTGCAGGTGAATGAAAAGTAGGATATGAGCCCACGATGTATCCTGGGTTGCATCACAAAAAGTGAGGCCAACAGGTCAAGGGGGTGATTCTGCCCCTCTACTCTGCTCTGGTGAGACCCCACCTGGAGCAGTGCCTCCACCTCTGGGGTCCCCAGCACATGGACCATAAAAATGATCAGAGGGATGAAACATCTCTCCTATGAAGAAAGAGTGAGAGAGCTGCAGTTGTTCAGCCTGGAGAAGGCAAGGCTCCAGGGAGACCATATTGCAGCCTTTTAGTACTTGAAGGAGATCAACTTTTTATCAGTCTGTGGGAATGGACAAGGGACAATTGTTTTAAACTGAAAGAGGGTAGATTTAGATTGGATGTATAATGAAGATTTTTTTTTTGCAATGGTGGTGGTGAGACACTGGAACAGGTTGCTCAGAGAAATTGTGAATGTCTCATCTTTGATAGTATTCAAGGTCAATCTAGATGGAGCTTTTAACAACCTGATTTAGTTAATGATGTTCCTGCCCACCATTCTATGATTCTACGAATGACTCTATATTTCAGTAGGATGATCAGCCAAAATTGCTCACCTACTGCTCAGCCCTAGAGATGCCTGAAGTTCATACATGCCCTACTTGGAATAAATCAGTATTTCTAGGTGCCAAAATATGCATTCCTATGAGTGTCCAGGACTGGTCCCGTTTGCCAGGTCCAAGAAAATCTTATGCAAATACTACCCCCAGGTATCTGCGATGCTTCAAATCTCTTGACCATCTCCTTGTGCTCATTGACTGGTACAAACTGCTCAGAAGGGAGGACTCCCACCTCAAGCAGAGGATAAGGAGCAGCAACTATGTGAGACACAGGTCTTATGAGAAGGAAACCTACTCAGGCTGTGGAGAGCCATGGTGAATAAGATCAAGGCATGTCTAAGAGTTTTGGGAGTTGGAGGGGGACATGCATGTCTGAGCTTCAGAACTGGGTCCTTAGATCCAACGGGAACACAATGGAGTGTGAAATGAGACTCTGACAGTGCTATACTGCTTAGAGAATTTTCTGCAAAAACTGGGGGAAAATCATGTTATAAATCATGCAAAGGACTGTTTATGTGAAACAAAACAAGGGTTACGTGCCTTGGTATTGGCATGGCATGGCCCACCTCCCCAGGCATTGGCAGGAGAAAGGGATCCCTGCCAGCTCCAAAACCGAGGTTATAACACCTTCCTGCGGGAGACTCAGGATGGCAGCTGACTCCTCCTTGCAGCCACATGAATGGGGCCAGGTTTGTGACACACATCCACCCTTCACTTTTCATCCTGGCCAGCTCCTGGCAGCTTTTTGCTGAGAGAGTCAATTTTAAAGCTGTTCCCTAAGCAGTGATCCTGGATCATGCTTTGCAGCAGCCAGCTGCACACAGAGCCTAGGGGCATAAGAGGGGCTGCATTTCATGCTGTGGGTCAAGGGTACAAACCATCTTGTCATAGAAAGAAGTCAGCAGCAGTATTAGTTGATCCTCCACAAATTGATAGGATCTTTAAACATCTGATCCTCTCATCCATCAACACTGCCAGTTAAAGTGTTTGACTTAACAGACTGATCATTAGACTTAATATTAACAGTGCTGTAGGCTTTTTTTGTTTTGACAAAAGATATGCCTGAAAATCACTGCCTTAATTGAAGATGTTAGTGCATAAATGATCTGGTGGACAACTAACCCTGTCCCACCACACCTGATCTCCCCAGACATAATCTTAAGCAGTTTTAACATTCTCTTTTAAATGTTTTGTCTACCATTATAAACTTCCTAAACCATACAGTGCTTACCACATTATCATCTGTAGGAATTCTGTTTTAACATATAACCACCACAGGTTGTGTATGCTCATCTGAAAATGTTCCCTGCAGGCATTGATGGAAGATTAGTCACTCTCATGGACAATTATTTTATAAGCCCAAGTACCAAGTGTCGGTCTTTGATTTTTCCAACAAATTCAGAAAACCTCAAATATTTGTCAAATTATGGTTTTACTAAACTGAAGTGGTTTAATCAAGATGCCTTTGTGGATTCACCCACAAGCCACTTCAGGTCCTATTTCTGGAGCTGTAGCTGTGGTCATGGTCAGTGGACACTGAAGTTCCATTGGTATCAATTAAGCTGAAGTTGCAGGCAGGCTTGTGCTCAGAGAAAGTGGCAGAAGGGAGAACTGGCTGAACACAATTCTGTTGCTCTCAGGAATTCTCTAACTACCTCAAGCGTGGCAGGAAGCAACCAGAAAGACCCGTGCTTTCCCCTGTATTGAAAGGAAGTCAGATGGACAATCTGCTTCAGGGTAATGTACACAGGTAATTCAAGAAGAAGTGACTTTGTAAAACTAGCCGTAGCAGGAATTTGATGGGAACTACCATGTATGGCAAAGCTTTACAGATGTCTTTTGGTGACCAGATATGGAGTTGTGCACTCTCCCCCAGCTCCTGAAAATGCAACACTCTGTACAGAAATACTGAAAGCCCTCATGACTTCAGAGGAGGTGGTATTTTTCACAAATGCCTAAGATCTGAAATCAGAGGTGGTAGAAGAATCCCAGTCTTTGCTTAGAGGAAAATCATAGCATCAATACAGCAGAAAAACAGCTTTAAAACTGAATCACCACAGCCTGCACACCAGAAAACCAAGGTAAACAAACTTTCTTTCTTTTTAAAATCAGACCAATTTCATAACTATTTGAGTTATATGCCTTGGCAGGGTTCCAACACTGTCTACCCAGGAGTACATGGCTCCTGAGTTTGGCTCTACACTTCCAGCTGAGGACAAATTCTGTGGCCGTCTGTGAGAGTCCTGATACCAAGGACACAGGGACACAGATCCCTGGTTACTGGAGGAGGTGAGTCAGTGGGAGCTGCTCCAGCCAGCTGTGCAAAGGTTCCCTGGGACGAGGAAGTGTATCGAGCCCAGCTTCATCTAGAAACACAAATATAGGAGGTTGGTTCTCATCTCTTACTTGTGAATCATTCCTGGATTTCAACATTCCCTAAGACCTCTGAAGCGTGTGCTAAATCTTTTGGGACTCTCTACCATGTAGGGATTTTGATACATGGCTCCTGCGAACAAGAAGGTTCTGGTGATAATTAAAATAGACTTATTATCAGGCCAGATGTGTATGTAAAGATGAGGGGAATGGGAAGGAACCTGAACTACTGTTTGAACTTTCTTCATGCACTATAGTGGAAAAAGAATATACAAAGGCTATCTATCCCTCTTCAAGGCCATTTTAACAACTCCCTAGTGTGAGAATAGCTACCAGCTCTTTGACAGTTTACTGAAAACTTACTGCAAGTGCCCCTTCTAAATTAGTCAGTTTTGTTAATGTTTACTGTTACCACAATGCTCTCCATGAATTACATGTGTTATCTTATGTTCTGCTGTCTTTTCAAGGTTTTTTTGATCTTTCTCCACTTTTAATACAGCAGTGACATACTATATGCAAATGACAGTGCCATGTGTTCTGTGTCTCTTTACTGTATGCAACTCAGCCAACAGCTGTTTCTAAACCACAGTGTGCAATGTATATTCAATTCATGCAAAAGAACCCTGCAATCATTCTTTGTTTTGATTCAGAAATTGCTAGTGTTTGAATTGTGTAATCACTATTTGGGAAAGATCTCCCAGCTACTAAATAGCTGGTATTACTAGGGCAAGAAATACCTAGATTACCTTCTTAGAATAGATGACTAACAGTGACAGCATTAAAATAAAGTGGGATCAGTGGCACTGTACACCAAGTATCTTTCAGTAAACGTGTTCAACTATTAGCGTAAGTAACCCATACTTGCATCCCACTTCCAAAATAATTACTAAATTTTTTTGACTGGTAGTTATTCAAGACACAAGGAGACAAGAAAAGGCAGAGAGACCCTCCTTGGAAATCTAGAGAAAGGAATCTAGCCAACAAAAATGGAAAAACAACTGCTGAATCAAGCAGAGACACTGCCTGCTTCAAAGAAATAAATGTAAAAGTTTCTGAAGGTCTCTGTAGTAGAGAACTTGTGACCACTTTGGATTTGTGGATGCTATGAGCTTGAAAAAGCTGACTCTGCATGACCACTGAGGCATACCACCAGTCCTTGGTCCCAGATTTCTGTTGGGTGCTGTTGCTGGCAGAGGAGACTCCATACCTTTGCTTTGCTCCACATAGATGTGTGTACGTCCCATGTAGAGCAGGATATGCCTGTCTGAGAATAGACTTTTTTTGTCTGAGTTGCTGACTCTGAACTGCCCTGCACCCCACAAGTTATCCCTTAGCTAACACCAGGATGATTCAGTATTTTAGGACTTTTGAAAGTTAATAGAGGGTGGCATCCCTGAACAAACTGTCCTGAATCATCCTGCAAAAGACCTTTTAATTCTATGTGTGACTTAGTCAGCAACTTCAGTGTTTAGGTTAGTAACAGGCACTGATTTGCTGCCAGGAAGAAGAGGCATCTTGTTGCTCCCTTGAGCTTCTTCATCACCCACTACAGACTGGAGCATCCCCTCTGGGTCTGCTCCAGGCACAGGAAAGTGTGTCTGCTGTGCCTTGTTGCTGGAGCAGAGGCAAGGCTCCAGATGTTGGCGGTGATTGGAGAAGAAGGACCTGCATCCACTCCGTAATGCAGAACTTGCATGTGAGCAGGCAAGACTTCAGCCTCTCCACCTGTGTCATGGTTGCACAGCACAAGAAAGGATTCCTTAGAAAAACGTGTATGCAGCAGTGTACACAAGCTTACATATGTACGAACACAGGGCAGATCATCAATTCAGAAGCAACTTCAATTCTAGTGTTTCCTGACTTTCAGATTGACATTCCAGTCTTGATACTGTTCTTCTAAACTGTTTTACCTGCAGTTCAGATACAGCAAAGATGAAAGCTTTTATCTGCATGGATGTGCAGCTCCAGAAAAAATACAGATTTCAGAAAAGTCAAATTTAACAGACAAAACATCAGGAATTAATTTGATGGAAGAATCAGTCTCAGGGCAGCATGGACTCCAGTTTAGCTGAATTAACAGCTGTTTTGCCTTGGGTTGCTTTAACCTGGTAATTGAATCTATAAGAGTTAGATATCCTATAAACATTTGTTTATCATTGTATTTGAAAATGCATTTCTTCGCTTCTAATTAGATTCAGTTTTATTGCTGTAAGAAAAAAAGCCTCATCACTTAGCAGCAGTCAAACAGAATTCATTTTCCAGTAACGCAGAACGCTCTCTTTGAAGGTGAGCTTGCTTTGCCAAATCTTTGAACTTTGCCATATGTACTAATCCCCGCTGCCAATGAAGTGATATTATTACAGACACACAACTTTGGCAAATTTTCACTAAGACTTTGTCTTGATCAGAGATGTCTAAAGCTTGCCAGAAGAATGTAGAAACATGTAGACTACTAATGGGTTGAGCTCCTAATAGGTGGACTGGGAATTATTTGAGAATGCATATTTCCAGAGTAAGAAATAGGATTCTTTTCATTTAGTCTTAAATAGAAGAAGTCAATCCCGACATTGCACACTGATCTAGCATAGCTGAATTCTCATATCTCTTCCAAAAGCTGGTTCTTCAGCATTCTCTCATTCTCAGCAATGTCAGGCTGTTCCCAGCAGGCATTTAGAACAGTGACCGTGTCAGGAAGAACTGCTTCCTAAATTCCCTTGTCACCTATATGAAAATGCCCATGTATCCTGTTGATGTAAGAGCTTAGATACCGGCTGTGAAAACATATTGTTCGTGGGTTTGACTGGTTTTGAGACAGAATTAACCAAAATTCAGTTTAATAAAATCTGTTTGGTTGGTTGCCTTGAAGCTGCTCCAGGCCAAAGTCCGCCTAGGACAGGTGGACTGTCCTAGGACTGAGGACCCATGTGAAGAGCAAGCTGCCTTCCCTAGCCCTGGCCAGGACTGCCCAGCTGAGCCATCCATGTCTCTGACACTCGGGTCCAAGGGGCCTCTTGTGTCCTGGTAAACTCCTGCCTGTGCCAGGCCATAAGTAGATGATGTGATCTTGCAGGATACCAGGCTGAAAACAGAAGCTGTGCTCTGGCCTGCCTCTGTAGCCCTATCTCTAAATGAGAGTGATGACACTTTTCAGGAGGTAGGGTGCTCAGGGTCCTCCATACTGCTATGACCTGCTGAAATATTTACACACATGGTTACTTCTTTCATTTCAGATCACACTTTAATACCAATGTTAATGAAAAAGAAAAAAACCCAGCTGTTAACTAGTAAATTCCATTAATCTGCATAGGGTGAAAGGGACTACATTTTGTTATTACTGTGCAGATGCCATGTGTGAAAGGAAGAAAACTGCTAAACTTTGTGCACAAGGTAAGTATTTAATTTTATTAGCCTTGTATTTCTACTGGTGTCTCCTGTCCAGGACAAATATTCCTCTTTTCAGGCTGGCTTATTCACCTCCTCTCTTAATTCCCTGAGGAAGAAGAGCAAAACTTTCTGCCGTGAGGCTTGCACCTCTCCTTGGCAGTCAAACCAGAGTAGAAGTAGATGATTCTTCTGCCAATCTCCCCTCCTGCCTGGCAGGAAAATGAAGATGGATCCTGCCACCTGAGAGGCCTTGCAAGTGTGAGCACCCGCCTCGACTAGCAAGGCACCCTCAGTGGTCAGCACACGCGCCAGATGCATGAGGCACAGCTTGAGTCATGGGCCTCAAGCCAAGGATTATTGCTCCAAAAGGGTCATATGTCAGCAGTGTTGCAGAAACCCAAGCTTCTGACCTGCTTACCTTGGAGCTGATAGTCCTGATGTGCTGGATTATGGGAATTACTCCTTACAGCAGCTGGAGCCTGGCAGGAATGAAAACTCAGCAGGAATTGCAGGTGCCTGTGCAGATCTGGGCCAGCTCACAGCAGCCCTGCAGAGCCGGCAGCTGCAGCAAGGGCTGGCTCTAAGAGGAATTGTCACTAATGCAATATATTTTGGGGTCTCTCCCTCCAGATTCTAAGAGAATAAAGCAAAGGCAGGTGACCTAGTCTGGACAGAGGAAAATACTACTTTTACTGTGTTGGCTGGTTGTTTATTTCCAGCTTATGGTCATCCAAAGTTTTGTATTTTCTCCAGTGTTACAATTTAAAAAGCTTAGACAGTCCTTGGGTCAAGTACGAGAAGTTAGGGCTCATTCAGTCTTAGGTGGCCATCTCCAGGAGCACAGTCCTGGGCTTGCCATCCTTCTCATTTGATGGATATCTGAAGTCAGAGTGATGTGTCTACTAAAGTCTTTTTTGGGGATGCAATTCATCTCTGAGTTCTGCCTCGAGTCCCTTCTACGTATCTGTACACTTTTAAGGAGAGATTGCTGAAAAGTGAATGGGCTTAGCTGCAAAATCCAGCCTAGACAGCTTCTAGTTGGTGAGCTCCATGTGAATATTTCTCCTGGCACAGGCATCAGTCCATCACATTTCCTCCCAGGGAAGCATTGGGATATGTCGCACAGGCCGGAGACTTTGCAGGGAATGCAAGAAGCTGTTTTCCAAGTCTGCCTGAACTGAGAAACTGAGGGAAAAATGTGCCTTCTGACCCAGCAGAGCCCAGACGTACAGCCTGGCCAGTTGTGTCACTGCTCCATTCTGCCCATGCACCTCATTTCATTTCTGTGTCCTGAGACTGGGGAGAATCCAGGTATTAGACTGATACAGGGGTGAGAGAAAGCCAAGATCTACCTGATCCACCAGTTTAAATATGACCTAATCTTGGAGAACAGAAGTCAGATGGGATACATAGAGCTTTCGAGGATAAGCATTACTGCTGCAGAGAAGCTTTACGTTTAAAGGAACAAGGTGTTTGATTAGATAGTGCTAACGGTTGAAAGCTCATACATGCACATATCCTGTTGGTCACTGTTTGCCTCTGGGAGCACAAATGCTCAGGAGAGGCATGACCCAAAGCCCTGCCAGCTCTCCAGTCCACCAGGACACTGAGGGGTTTCCACTGGTCTGATCCTCACCCATTGCCACCTGCCTGCTTCAGCAGTCCCCAAGCAACTCTTGGCACACAAGCTTCTCCCCGAGCTCAGGTTTACCAATAGGGCTACCGATGCTGAGCACTTCACTGGTCATAAGGTGACAAGAAAAAGCAGCACCAGAAGAAGAAATTGAATTTTTATCTTGCTGTTCTTCACTTTCTCCTGTTGGGTGATTTTTGGAGACTCCTTATGTCTTTAAGGAAATAAGACTGAATCAAAAAAACAGGTTCCACGCTTGCCAGCTAACTTTTCTCTCAGAACTGACCATTCAAAAGCCATCTAAGATGCTCTTGAGCCAGGAGTTTTCCCAGACGTACTTTAGAGCTAAAAGGACAGAGAACAGTTCTCCCATTGCAAGCCTTATTTAGTCATTTACCTCTGAATTTTTGAACTGTTTTCCTTTCTTTTTCTATAGCATTAGTAAGTCATATTTCACAGCGCTCACTACGATGAAAGCAGACTGGCAATAATTTGACACCAGACCAAAACCCATTTTTAACCATCTGAGAGTGTTTTAACCATCTGACACTCAGCTGTTCGAAATGTGCAGCAGAATCCAGCATTGAGAAGCAATGAACTCTGAAGTTTTGGGTCATACAGGGAAAACTTATAAAAGCAAATTATTTCAATACCAAGTCTTCATATCAGACTGGGAGGGAAGAGAGGAGTGGAAGATGAAAAAAGCAGAGAGTATGATCTAACCTAGATTAGCTTGCCTCTGCCCATCCTGTTTCCTAAAACATCAGCTGAAAAGTTGGAGGTAGCTGAACATTTCCATGCTTCAGACATTTCTTCTTCCCTTCTCCAGCATGACTGACTCTGATCAGGGTGAGAGCAGGTCCGGTAGGGCTAGGAGCATCAGAGGCTGACTGCAGCAGGGTCTCTACGACATTTCTGGGCTACCTGATCTTTACGAAGGAGTAAGAGAGCAGATCAGAGCAGGCACTCCCACAAAACGCATTGTAGCCCATCCTCCACGCTAGACTGGTGTTGGCTGCAGGGCTGGTAAACCCCAACCTCTTTAATCTGAGAATGAGGTAGGGGCATCAAGTCTGAACAGCAACACAATGTAAACTGGTTCCCAGCAGACGTTTCCAAACTAATTTTTCAATCAGCTGAGCCTCCAAAAATGCTGTGTTTTTCTTTCTGTACATCCAGTCATTTAAAATATTATAATAGGAGACACTTTTGGATTACAGCTCCTTTTGGAAGTGAATCAAACCTCTTTGCTATTTCAAAATAAATGCTGAGTTGTTTCAAAGACATTAATAATATTATGTCCAGTGGAGATGTACTACACTTTTCAGGATGCCTAGTTTGTACTGACAACAGTTCAAATATATTTATGTTGTCCCATCAAAAACTCAGTAGTTTCAGCTTTCAAGAGGATGTTTTTTAAACATCTTGGGTAAATGGAGAATTTGACTTTCTGCCCGGGACACCCTGAGAGCTGCTCCTTACAAAAAAAAAAGGGGAGAAAAAAAGCAGCTAATAGGATAATAAATCTCAACATTTTTCTCTAAACAAGAGTTGTTTTAGTTAAACTAGCATTCACTTCATTTATAACAGCTCCCTACATTTCTTTAGGCTATTGTATTTAATAAAAATCTCTGGACTCATCCATCATTATGCACACTTTACGAATTTCACTTTAAACATTGCTGACTAAAACTTCAATTTATCAAGCCTGTTTTGCCTAGCAGTTGTGGGCTAATTTATTTTCACTTTGAAAGATTTGGTATCTTTGCGACAAGCCCTGGTGAAATCAGTGTGTCCACCCTCCACACGATAACCTGAGCTGCCATCTCTCAGGAGCCACCAAAGGTGAAGGAGGAAGCCTGGCAGGGAACTGAGCTGGAGGTGTAATGAAGCTTTGTGCCTGTGGTGCAGCAGAGGTAACAGAGGCAGGCTGTGGTTCCCAGGAGATACAGGAACGCACAGGGAGAGTTGGGAAAGTCTCAAATCTGGCATTCACAGGTTGTAAAGAACAAAATGAAGCACAGGTAAGTATCAAAGATTTGCAATTTTCAAATTTGGCAGTCACATAAAACCAGAAATTATGTATACAAAAATATAAGCCAGACTTAGCCAGCCAGGGCAGCAAAGAGTAAAGAGATGTTTTTTTCTGAGCACAGAGAGGTCTGGGGCTCCTTCTAGCCTGAATGATGCAGTTTCTCCCATATGAATATCTGAGGTCATTCTCCACTTTTGTCTCTACAATGTGATTTCTACAGCACCAGACAACATAAACTCCAGAGAGAAAACATGTGAAAGGAAGAAATCTCAGCAAGCTTCCTCTGTGTTTGTTCTGTCAAAGCAGGACATGGGCCAAAAAGACATCCCTGCCTTTGGCAGCTGAGAGAGCAGAGCCCTGTGCTCCCTTCTTCCTACACCCTGAGGAGAAAGAAAATGATGACCAAACCCACAGCTATACTGGGGTGGATTAGGAGCGGGAATGGGAAGTAGGCTGTACTACCGTGACAGAGTAAGGGATTAGCTTGCTTTTCCCTGGTATTCTGAAGAGGCTGCCATGTACATCTTCAGCCCTTATCTATACAATCAGCAGCATCTGCTGTGTAGCCTTTGCAAATTGTCTACTGCTGGCTGAAAAACTTCAGTAATTTCATTTGACTCAGCACTGTAAAGAAAGGCTGCATTTTGTATAAAGCCACTATTGACTGGTTTGTAACTCTACATTACCCCAAAATTATTACTTCTCACAGGTTTTTCTCATATACATTTGAATTAGGTGGACCAAATAATTTTAAAAATCTTCTGAAAAACACAGGATGGTTACATGTGAAAAGAAACCTGCTCAGCATTAATCAGGCAGTGCAGCTCTGCTCTTCCTTTGGGTTGCTGCATGTGACAGCAAGAAGGGCGCGTTGCTAGAAATCCTTTGTTAAAACCAGTAGTTCTTAGCAGCACCAGCAGCCACTTACCAGATTTCAAATGTAACACATTCCTCCAGAAGCTTATTGTTCTTTTATTTTCTTTCATAAATTTCCAAGCTGACACTTGCAGGCACACTGAATGTCAAAAGGTAATCATAAATATCCTACAAATCCTAGGAAAAAAACTGGCCGGTCTTGTAGAGCTAGTGTTTTTTTCTGACTGTCGGAGTGGGGATTCCTCTGCGCTACCCCTTGGTCTGAAAGTGCCTCCACCAAGGCCTCAGGCACATCACTTAAACTTGCTATTCACCCATCCATCCAGCAGCAGCACCAGCACAGCCCTCAGACCTGTCCTGCAGATCAGTGGGGTAAGCTTTGGAAAACACACCGGAGATGGAAGGTACTCTGTGCTGGCCAGGTGTTACTGGGTACCCTTCTTCACCACCATCAGTTCAACAGAGCCAGGACAGCAGAGAACCTGGACCCAAATACCAGCTGTTTCCTCAGAGTTCTAATTTGTCCTGTGCTTAGTGCAGGTATGAGGACAGAGACGTCTTTTCTGACACAGCATAAGAGAGGTGAAGAAAAGAAAAGAATCATAAAATCATAGAACAGTTTGGATTGAAAGAGACCTTCAAGATCATCCAGTCCCACCCCCTGGCAGTGAGCAGTGACACCTTCAATCAGATTAGGATGCTCAGAGCCCCATCCAACCTGATCTTGAATGGTTCCACTTCAGCTGGGCTGTCAGTCATGTCACCACAAGAGGTGAAATGTGGGGAAAGGTCAGTGTCCTTGCTCCAGTGATTTAGGGTTTTAGGTACGTTTACATGGCTCATGGCTGCTTTCTGATGCATGGAGGGAATGTGTAAACAAACAGGCCAAATATGTCTGCCTGCAGAGGATGTTGCCCAGTGCAGTTATTTTCCCCACCTAGGGTTTTTGCTGAGACGTCTTCTCCATGGAGGAAGGAAGCCACACAGCAAATGCTGGGTTTGAACAATCCAGCAGTTTGTTATGCAGGTTGTTAGGCAGCCTCTGGTTAATAGATTCTTATAGACAGATGCATGGAACTGCAATCAGCAGGTATGGGAAAAAACCCCAACAACCTTATTCCAAGGATAAGAATCCTTTCCCCTTCTCAAGAGCTGGGTTATGCAGAGAAATGAATCCCTCTGTTTCTAGCACAGGACTAAATCCTATATTAAGCAGTTTAGGTTATGCCAAGTATCCATATCAGTGTGTAGTATTTAATTTTTTTTCAAATTCCACAAATTTTGGAGCAATGAGATCTAAAGGTTAAAGAAGCATATAATTAAAAAGCAAAGATTTAGCTGGATTGGCTTTCAGTATTATGTGCTAGTACACAACTATTGGTTTAACTTTAGGCAAGTCTCCTGGAGAATTCCTTTCTGTTTTGTTCAGTGACAAAGAAGGTAAAAAGGAGTACATGACCCTTTTTTTCTCTCATTGTCATTTACATCTCCAGCAGGTCGCAGTTCATTCTCTTTCTGTTCTTTTTTTCTTTTATTTTAATAAACAAATGGCCACAAACCTTTAAAATCTCTGTGTTTCTTCTGTTTCCATTATTCTTTTCAACTACATCAGCCATCTGGCAGAAGAAGGGGTGACCAGAAATGAATATGAAATCCTACACTCTTGGTTCAGTTATGCTTTAATACTTCATCTTTTTTGTTTTTTTCCCACTACCTTCCTTCTATGTCCAAACATTTTGTTCGGACTCCTCCACCTCTGCTACCTGCAAAACAGAGGTGTTCATTGAGCTGTCCACAATGGTTGCTAGGATTTTATTAAGGGGTTTTTTTGAGTGGTTGCACTTGATTTAGGAGCTTGTTGTGGGCCTGGAAAGTTTAAGGTATTTGCCTCCAGCATATGTTGTTCTGCCTCTGTCTGCCTTGAGTTTCACCTCCCACTGAACTGACCGATGACTGAGCATTGCAGCTTCTCCCCAGACATCAGCCAATCTAGATATAACAACTGTCAGCTGCCAAGTTTACCCTTTCACATTTCCCCTTTTTCCAAGGCATTGATGAATCTGACAAATTGTATCAGCCCAGTTTGGCAAAGTAGTTAAATGTGTGTTTGTTTGCTCTGTTCAGAGAGATGTTTGAATGCGTGTCTGGCTTTGGGCCAATTCATACACTGGGACTTCAGCACATGCTTAACCTTAAGTACATGCTTAAGTGCTGAACAGAAATGGGATGGGTGTCAATAGCAAGAACTCTTTTTGTTTTCCATCCTCCCAGTATGTTAAAAACCCAGCTCTTATCTTTGTTTCATTGCTTCATATGCACTTCCATAGAGGCATCTGTGTTTTAATAGTAAAATCGCTAAATTTCCATAACAACAGCTTTTACAGGAAGTTTTCAGCAGGAAATATCCTCCAATCTTTGCTAGTTTTCTAACCTTTTACTTCTAACATTCATTTTGACACTAAATCCAAAGTAACAGAGAGCACTCAGGGAGCTGAGCACATGTGAAGGCACAAGCAAAAAGCCCAAACAACTGAGGATGGAAAAGTTTGTTAATCAAACCACTCATATTTTAAATGTTTTCTAAAGGGTGTGTTTTGTCCCAGTTTCTTATGAATGAATTATTTTATAATGGTTTTTATGCTCCAAAAAAAGAGCACTTTTTTGGAAGAACTCCTATGTGTGCCAAGGTGTCCTCAGATTTGACATAGCTGATTTGACTTCAGCTGACACTTTACAGTCCTTTGTAAGGTAAAATAACCAAGAAGATAGGAAAATCACCTCTTTGAGAGGGATCTTTCTGTGTGGCTTTAGATTTTGTAAAGCCCCACAATAGCCTAACTCCGATTTCTGTTCAATCCTTTGCCAACCAATGTACTTATTACTGAGAAGCTCATTCATTTTTTATTACCCTCTCCCATCATATATATAAGATTGTAGAGCTGTTATTTCTGAAAAGACATCAGCATAAAGGTAATGCTGTCAAGCTCCTTCTCTCAAGAATGCCTGGCTGTGGTTCCCTATACACACAAACACCAGTCGTGCTGGTAACATCAGCGTCCTGCCTGAGGTTGACAGCTCATGTAAGTCTTCTCTGCTGGGTTGATGTTGTCTGGTTTTCACCCTGTGATAGCATGACAGCAATGAAAGAAAATGTTTGCATGCTTTTAGCTATATCCAAAAGGCAATGCTTACATGGGCCTTTTGGTCAAGCCTGGAGGGGCTCTAGCTGGAGCTGTTTATTGTGTGTTACTTGGGTAGTTACAGATTCGTGACTGCAAAACAAAAATGGTGGTATTTTGTATGGGGGAATTCCTCCTGAAAGCCAAAGTGTTGTATCAAGAGGAGCTGCTCAGAAAAGAGAGATTTCTACATCTGGCAGTATTGGATTTCATGTCTGTAAAGCAAAACCGAAATTATGCACATAACAAAACATAAACACGTTGTAAAATGCATTCAGACCAGATTCCAAACACATTGAACACTGCACGATTTAATGATGGATAAACTCAGAAAAATATCCCATTGGGGGGAACTGCAGACTCCAAAATGACAGCTGCTATCATTCCAAAACCAGTAATTGTTTATAAATGAATATTTTTCATGATAAATTATTGAATTACATGAAAATCAGATGACTGCCTGCTGCCAAATTTGTTTTCAGTTTCACAAGACAGAATGGAATGTGCTGCAGACGGTGAGTGAAATTAAAAGCTGCTGGTCTTTTCCCACTAAGGGCTGATATTTTCCCTTAGACATTTCCAGTATCTCATAAACCTGCTAAATAGCGGTCCTGGGGAATGGGTATCTAGCTAGATATACAAAATATTTTAGGTATATAGGATTTCAGGGAATCTCTTCCTAATCTGAGCCAGTTGTAGTGTAAGTTACTATTTCGTATTCATTTTATGTTGATTTCTCGTTCAAACCCACAGAGCCCCAGCATGAGAACCTCTAATTCTTGCAGGGATTCTCAAGGTTTTGGGGTTTTTGAAGTTCTCCTTTATATTCTCTCGTTTCCATTTGAAACATTTGAAAAGACACCTTTTTTTATATGTTTTTGTCTAGTTTCAGTTGAGTCCTTGCCTTTCCCCCACATTTTGAACAAGGTGACAATAACCTGAAGTGGCTGTTTCAGCTGAATCACATCTCTAAGTCCTCGAAGTGAAGTTTCCAGCACAAATAGTGCTGAGTTTTCTGTGAGAGATGATCAAGACCACACAGAGTCCAGCTGATCCTTAACAGCATTTTCAATCTGCAATGTCCTTCCCTCAGTCAGCTGCTCCATTCACAGGGAGGAGTTAACATTGGTGGCACAAGCTCTCTGCTGGGAACACAATGCCATGTGTAATCTATCTTGTCCCAGAGAGCCACTGGGGCAGCTAAGTCCTATAATTGCAGCCTTGGCATCAGATCTGAATTTTAAAAGACAGCACATATGTATCACATTTCTTTACACTGCTTCACATAGCTTCCTGACTGCTGTAGAACTGGATCTTCATTGCATCCTGCTGTCAGGTAAGCACAGTGAAAACATACCATAAGCACATCCCTACTTCCCCAGCAGAGAAACATAACTGGTCCCTGTCCCAGAGTGGGCAACAGCAGGGGCAAGGCTACAACAACAAGAAAGTGAACAATCATAATTTCCCTGTTAAAACCTTTCAGTTGCTGTCAGACAGTGGCTCAGAGATCACCTAAACTGTAAATTCTACCTTTGTGGTCAAAAAAATCCTAGATTGACTTTTCTGCCTCTTACTTTTCTAGCAGTTTTTAGCCCATTGGTACACAGGTCACAAACTCCTTGCTTTAACTACACATTGTGTAAAAAAAAGGATGCTGATGGATTTGAACCTGAAAGCAGATGTCTACGGTTACATGTACGCATGCATGATTTTATATACATGCACATACATACACATACAGTCTCACAATTTGTGTATCATACATCTTTTAAAGGTTGACTTGTTTGTCTGTGTCATTTGACAGAAAAATAACTGCCAGATTTAATCAAATTAAGACAGTTTTAAGAAGAAAAGTGTCTTTGTTTTTTCCCCCATCTGAACTTCGCCTACATATCCTTCTGTACACTAAACTCTAGATTCACTTCCCTCTACTCTATTTGAAAATTATCTAAATCACTGGAGTGGTCCTGCAGACAACGTGATGAAGAGTGGAAAACCAGGTTGGGTAGTAATGGGTAATAAATGGAATGTCCACAAGCTTATTACTAGGAGACCAAAAATCCCCATCTTGACATTAGCTGTCACAGAAGCAAAAATCAAATGCGTTGGAAGCTTTCAAATGTACACAAGTGTGCGTACAGACTTCCTCTGTTTCTAACAACTAAAAGCTGAGGTCTTCTAGCCATTTCTCTGCCCCTCCTTTCCCCACTTCTTCTCCTATTTTTCTCCATTATTTTCTACATTAAATTGCATTGAAGATCACTTTCTAGACCATGCTCATGCCGTAAGTGAATTCTGATGTCATTACGTGATACAAATCTCTTCATAAGTCTAGCATTCACCACTTAAATAGTTTTTGCTTGGCGAAAGCTTGTATGTGATGACCCCGACTATCAGTTGCTTCTGGGTATGGCATTCAGCTTCTTTTGATATTTTTTCTCAGAGCCATTTGAACAGATCACCTCGTGATGAGCGTCAGATTTAGGTAAACCCACAGATTTTCACCACTAACAGCAGTGGGCCCCAAGCGAAGACATTCCTGCCAGACTGTGCAGTCCAGGGCTGTATAAAGAGGGCTTAGTTTCTCCACTGGGAAGGGAAGGACAGAAGTGGATTGAGGCTTTTAGTCTTTCTGATCCAGAGTTAAACCCTCACAAAGCCTAGTCAAGGTTATCCACCTTGCACTACAAAGAAAAAAAGAGCATCTTCAGATCCATAAATAATCAGTCCCAAGGATAACATTGAAGCAAGTGATGACTAGCAGAAACTGCTGTTATTAAACTGCAATGGACCAAGTGCTATAGAAGCTGTACATTTGGCATTCAGATGCTTTCACCTTTTCATGGCTATGCGTGGTTCAATCAAGCCATGTTGTGGAATGTGAAGTTGTGCTGCATCAATAGTAATGGACCAGGAATTATGACATGTTTTATGTTATCATTCATTTAAAACAGATAGTTTAGATTTCAGCCACAAGCAAAAGTTTATATATAATATATTTATTACAAACAACAGTGAACACTTAAGAGCTATTATTTTAAATCTAAATGACATTGTGTTTAGTATCCATTTCCTCCAGCTCTGCATTGTGTAGCCTGTGGTGTCTGTCATCTTTCCCTGGAGTTCTCCTGGATACGAAGTGACAACTTCTCACAAGTTACCAGAAACAGGAGAAAATGTGGAGCCCTGCTCCAATGAGCTGTTTCACATTACAAGAATTTACAATGAGCATCTGACAGAAGAAAAGCAGTGGAGCTTGAGAGGGGAATATCATGCAGTAAATCGCTTGCTATTATCCATGTTGACAATATGGGGTAGGGAGGACAGTATTTAAACAAAAAACACATAAGGAAATACATTGAATTCGTGAGTGGGCACCTTGTGTACGAATACTAAATGGTGCTTCTGAAAATCGTGCCAATGTCCATTCCATAGACAGTATTGGGTCTGGACACAGAGCTTGAGCAGGGAGCAGTAGATGGCTGTGCAGAAAGAAGACACTTCGAGTCCTCTCCCGCCCTCACCTCCATCCATGGCCAATCTCTGGGTCAGCCCAACTGCTGCTTCTCCAGCCTTTCCTATGGCTGAGCACATGCAAGAGCAGAGGATACCAAACCATCCTGTCCCCACAAGCAGGCGGAGAACCCTGTCTGCAGCCCTGGCACAGCTGTGCTAGCTGGGGCTACCATCGGCTGCCATCGGCAAAGGTGTGAAATAGAACACCATGCCCCATCCTGTCTTCTCACTGCTGCCTTTCCCATAACAGAAGACCAGACTAAAAGCTTCCTGCTTACCTGCTCTTTTTCCCTCCTTGCCATACACAGACAACCTGCCCTCCACAGCCAAAAAAAGGGCCATAGGTTCTAACCAGAGAGGAATGGGTCACCTAGCTCCACCTTACAAATGGCTGACCAGTGAAAGCAAAACCTGCCATTCTGAACTATTCTTGGTTTAATAACTTCTTTGAAAAAAGGCAGTAGTAAGTTGTCCCCACCAGTGTGATGGAGCTGTTGTGCTAGGCAAGTCTGAGCAGTCCTTGCCCCCTCGGTGCTCACAACATGAAGTGTAGGTGAACTGCAATACAATAGGTCTCAGGACACTGCTTCAAGTAGAAATAAAGCAAGGAATTTAGAGAGTTTTCAGGTGCTTCACATTTTCATTTTCGGCTTTCTACACAAATAAAAAGGCTTAAACTATTATTCAGTCTCCACTCAAAGTATAATTTTGACATTTGGAAATCTGATTTTGTGATCAGAAACACATGTAGAATAGAATTTAGAAGTCAGCAAAGACTCCAAGCATGATTTTATTGGGAGCTTGGGTATGCCCTTCAGAGTAATTGGGATGTGGAATGTGGAAGTAGTTTTTACAGGAAAATAGGGATAAGGCCTCCTGTAGCCAGCCTCAGGCAATGGAGCGAGTAAAATATCAAGAAGAATTCACATTCAACTTGATAATAAGGTTTCCTAGCATGTTAATTAAATGAAGTCTCACATCCCCAGCCCTGTTGTTTTAAACATTTTAAGGCATTAACATTGCACAATAGAAACATAATTTCCCCTCTCTCCAGATGTCTATACTAATTTGATTTTCCTAGTTGTTAGCTTTAAACTTTCTATGAACATGAAAACGTATCCTTTCAGCAGTGCTGTTGTATTTTTCCCCTTCATTCTTCCTTAATACCCATTTTGGGTACTAATTGACAACAGTGTTTTTTAAAAATAAATTCTTCAAATGGGACAGCTTTGCTGTTTATCCTATACTGAGGCACTGTTTTCCACAGTTTGACCTTGAAAGAAAACAGTGGGAAAACAACATCCATTTGATCCTGAGGGTCTGAGCCTTCACAGATAACATGGAGGAGATTTAGGGAGTGAGGTAAAGCCAGAGGAAACCTCATAAATCATATCCCATCTTTCTGCTCTTTAAGGTATTGGCTTAACTGGGAATAAGTTGCAAAAATCCCTTTGGGAATGCAAGTGTATTCACCTCCTTCGACCTCTGTGCAGTGACTCGGGGTGGATTGAGAGGCAGTGACTGACCAAAGCAATTGGGTGTATGGTGCACAGGTACATGTATGTGCTGGCAAAATGCTCTCTGTACAAATGGGAGAACTGGAGCTCTGCTGTGGTTGTATACATATTGAGAGAAAGCTCTGCAGCTGGTGAGGAAGGCACCAAGATCCACTGCACTCAGTCATTTTACTCAGGCATTTCTCTAGGACAGGGCCAATGATCCTGAAGATCATTGTTGCAGGTTCAGGGCTCATTTCAAAGCCAGAAACTGAAAAATCCTGCTATTAACTTATTGCCAGAAAAAACTTTTACACATTGGAGACAAAGCGAAACCTTTCACTAGCCAAACCCACATCTCTTTTAGTTGAAAATTAAATTTAAAAATAAAATTTAAAGACTGTAAGCATAGATAGTCGTCTCTCTTGATTGGTCCAAAGCACAAAGGTTCTCTTGTAGGAGCCATGCTAGAGGCAGACAGGCCAGCAACCCTAGACTGGGCTTGGTTGGGACAGAGTTAATTTTCTTCATAATATACGATGTGGGACTATGTTTGGGATTTGTGATGAAAACAGTGCTGATAGTACAGGTATGCATTAGTTATTGCTGAACAGTTCTTGCACAGCATCAATATGTTTTTTCTGTCTCACACTGCCCTGCCAGAGAGTAGACTGGGGCTCCACATGAGGTTAGGAGGGCACACAGCTGAGACAGCTGACCCCAGCTGACCAAAAGGGACATCCCAGAACATATTACGTCATGTTTAGTACTAATTCTGGGATGGTGGAAGTTGGCAGGAGCTACTGTTGCTCAGCAGCTGGCATTGGTCTGTTGGCGGTGAGAAATTGCTTTCATTTGCATCACTTGTTATTCATGGGTTTGTTTTTTCCTCTCTCTTTGTTAGCTTTTTCCTCCTTTTTCTTTTTTTTTTTTAATTATTAAGCTCATCATATCTCAATTGCTTTTCTTATCTTTATCCTTCATCCCCTCATCCCACTGTGGGGCATTGGGCAAGCAGCTGTGTGGTGCTTAGCCACCTACCAAGTTTAAACCACAATCATCCCCAGATTTAAACTATATTAATAAAAGAAACCAGAAGCTTGACTTTGACCCATGCTGTTTAGTTCTCTGCATTCTCCCTGGTGCAATTTTGCCCTATACTACACGGTTTTAGTGAGAAAGCATTTTCCTGTATGGATATGAGCCATTCCATGTGGCTGTCTTCAGAAGCAAAACCAGGTTCCCAAACTATACCATTTGTTTCTGTAGTTTTAGCTACAGATTCAGTCCCAGATTCATTCCCAGCACAAAATAGTGGGATCCCAATAACTTTGCCATCACCTTCAGCCTGTGAATTTTTCTGAAGCTCACTGCTCCCTTCACTCTCCAAGGAGCTGAATATCAAGGGTCAATATTGAACACTCAATATCAAGGGTCCCTCTCTCCTCCTAATTCTTTCTGCACTGTCTACAGACAGCCTGACCAAAGTTTCCCGTTGAGTTTTGCACATGGCCTGACATGAACCAAACTCTACACTGAACTGTCTGTCCATAGCTCCAATGGCTCTTGTGCAGGCTCAGGACCTGAAGTGCCAATGGTTTGGCACCGATTTGTTGTGGAACAAACGTATTTTATCCATATCTCTCTTCCAAATTTTTAAACCTTGTTATAAGAGGAGCCCTCTTTGCTTCATTTCTGAATCATCCCATAATGGAAGATACACACTAGAATTTTCATGGAGGAATTCCTACGAGCTTTTCAGGCATGTTTCACGTAAGATGTAGACATATTTTACTTCCAAATGTTAATATGGAAAGGCAGTTACATGGGAGACCCTGTTCTTCTTCCCTGAAGTCAGGGCTAAAATCCTCTGTAATATATAAGGATTCAGGTTAGATTTGTACTTTATTTGGAAAAGGCTGTGAAAGCAAGGCAGTGAAGTGATTTGTCTCATTATAGAATCAGGTCAGTAGTAAAACCCCAACTCATTCCCTTGGGTTTCAAAATTCTTCAGTCACCTCCTCAAATGGGCTTAGACTTTAATGGCCAGTCTGAAATCATATGGGATCACATGAATAATTTTTTTCCTGCCTGGGCAAACTCTTCAAAGAGCTCAGCAGCAAGAGATCACACTTGCAGCATTCAAAAGGGTACTGAGTTCAGATGTGAAGTATGGAAAATCAGATTTCTGAGAGACTTGTTGGTAAAATAAATTATAATGGGAAAATACAGTTAATAATAGTGCTGTCATTAGAGGGATTGGAGAATTTTTAACACAGTATACAGTACTAAAGGCATGATCTTATTAGCATGTTTAAACCCATAAATCTGACTGGTCTCAGTGAAATGAAGGAAATTCCTTCCACTGTGGTGGTAAATGTTTCATTAAATGGATTAGGAAAGCCAAAGCCTATTGACAGTTGGAACTGGTGAGGGATGTAATGGGCAGAGAGAAAGGCTTCTGCAGGCATATCGACAGCAAAGGAAGACTGGGGAAAATCTAGGCTCAGTGCTGAATGGTGTAGGGGAGCTGGTGATACCCAACATGGAGAAAGCTGGAGTGCTCAATGGTTTCTTCATCTTAGTCTTTATGGGTAAGAACACTCTTCAGGAATCCCATGTTCCCAAGACCAGTTGAAAAGCCTGGAGAAAAGAAGACTTACCCTCAGTAAAGGTCAATGAAGTTAAGGAACACTTTAAGAAACTGAACATAGGCAGACCTGTGTGACCTGATGGATGTATCTGTGACTGCGAGAGAGCTGGCTGATGTCCTTGTGAGGCCACGATGTTTGAAAGGCCATGGAATACAGGGGAGGTTCCTGCAGATTCAAAGAGACCAAATAACACTCTATATTGTAGAAAGGCAAGAAGGAGGACCTGGAGAACTCTGGGTCAGGCATCTGCACCTCAGTCACTGGGAAGGTGATGGAGCAACTAATCCTGGAAACCATGTCCAAACACAGAGAGGACAAGAAGGTGCTTTGGAGTCATCAGCATAGATTTACAAGGGGTAAATCATGCCTGACTGAACCAACAGTGTTTTATGACGAAATGGCTGACTTGGTGGATGAGAGGAGAGCAACAGTCGTGTCAACACTGTCTCCTGTAACATCCCTATAGACAAACGGAGTAAGTATGAGCCAGATAGATGGTGGTGATTGAAAACTGGCTGAACTGTGGAGCTCAGAGGGCTGTGGTTAGCAGCATAAAGTCCAGGTGGAGGCCAGTCACTAGTGGTGTACCCCAGGATGGATCTAGGTCCTACACTGTTAATTATTTTCATTATCACCTGGATGATAAGGCAGAGTGCACACACAGAAATTTTTTGGAAGATACAAAACTGAGAAGAGTGGTTGGTAAACCAGAGAGTTGTGCTGACATTCATGGGGTAGGGACAGGCCGGAGAACTGAGCCAACAGGAGTCTCATAGAGTTCAAGAAGGTGTAAATTCCTGAGGAGGAATAACTCCCATGCGCCAGAGCATACTGGAAGTTGACCCAGTGGAAAGCAGCTTTGTAGAAAAAACCTTAATAGTCTGGATGGACACCAACTTGACCATGAGCCAGCAATGCATCCTTGTGACAAAAAGAAAAAGGAGCCCACAGCCTCCTGCATGGCACTAGGAAGAATGTTATCAGCAGGTTGAAGAAGTCAGTTCTTCCCCTTTGCTCGGCACTGGTGAGACAAACCTAGAAGCTGTGCTCACATCTTCACATCTGGACTCCCCAGTACAAGAGGACATAGGGACATATGGAAGCAAGTTTGCTAAGGTGTTTAAGAAGCTGTTCATTTGTCATATGAGTGGTTGACAGGGACTGTTTACCGTGGAGGAGAGAAAACTTGGTGGTAATCTCACAAAACTGGTGGGACACAACAGAGCTTTTCCATATTGATTAAGTTCACTGATCTGGCAGAACATTGCGTCATTTGGAACAAGCCTCCCCTATATAATGGGTAGGCTTTCTCTACTGAAGAGGTACTGGTTTCTGAAAAGGAGTCCTTTGATCATGGGGGACGCCATGTGTATCTTGTCTGTAAGTGCTTCTTGGTATGTATATTAAGACACTAACGCTAAGCATACAGCACAGTATATGATAATGCAGAATACAGAAAAAACCTGTTAATTGTCATTTGTCATTTTGGTTTCCTCCTTTAAGAAGAATGAAAAAACCAAACTTCAGCAGCCATATCCAACTGTATTATTCCTCATGACAACATAAATAGTGAGATATCTTCACAAACTAGATTAAAAGTCATATTTTATATTGCTGCATAAAATTGCTGAAATTGTATAGAAATCTGTATTGTAGATCATAAGTTATTTTAAATACTCCAAGCTGTTTTTTTTCTCACATTGTCTGTTTAAGCTACTGGGCAAGTTCTCGCATGAATAAATATATTTTCTTCCTCTGAAAATATAATATTAAGTGCTGTGTTATTGTTATAAAATATAGGTTGATCAGACAGGCAGAGGTTATTATTCTGACAATGGTGTGCACAAGAGTATCGTACATTGAATTTTGGTGTGTAATATGGTATAATAGTAATATGGCAGTATGTAATGGGCACAGATTGAAATACAGGAAATTCCATTTAAACATAAGACAGGCATTTACTTGCTATGAGGGTGTTTGAACACTGGCACAGGTTGTCCAAAGTGTTTATGGAGTCTGTCCTTGGAGGTATTCGAAACAAAAGTGGACTCAGCCCTGAGCAACCTGCTACGGCTGACCCTGCTTTGAGCACAAATTTGGACTGGATAACCTCCAGAGGTTCCTTTAAACCTCAGCAATTTTGTTATTCTGTGAAATGCTGTGATTAGATTACACAATGTCTGAAAGGAGAAGTTGCTTGCAAACCCTTGTGCTCCAGCCACCAGAGCCAGCAGTGAGCCAAGACTCAGACTGCTGAAAAAGACTTCAAGACTCTTTGAAGCTGAGGAACCTCAAAGAGTTTCTGAGCTGCGATGGCTGGAAATGCCAAGATGAGAGCCAGGCACATATGCTGTCTTGGCTTCAGCAGTAGGGGACATAGGACACAGTCCAAAGGTGAACCGTGGCTTGGCCCAGTGGGTGATTACCTGGAGAAATGAAAGAACCAGGTCACTGGGGACATGTAGCAGAGTGCAGGGGCACCTATAGAGTCCAATTGCATCCCATCGCTCCGAATGTCCCTTCTAGACTGCCACAATCATCTGTGTGCCTTTTGGCATGGTATTATTAGGCTTGGCGTGAGAAAAGAACATCAGAGTGAGAACAGTTCAGCTTCCATTCCTAGAAGTTTTCAACTGCCTCAGAGTGTATAAAGCCCTGAGCAACCTGGCCTGACGTCAGAGTTTCCCTTCTGTAAGCAAAACATTAGTCTAGAGACCTCCTGAGATCCCTTCCAGCCTGAGTTACCTTGAGTCCTACAAGCAGGTCACACTCACATTTCCCTGAGATGCTGGGTGAATTGCAGAGCTACCCAGTTCTGCCCAGCAGTGTCCCCAGCTGATCCCCTGGAAAGTCAGCAGTGTGTTCAAGCCATGAACTGGCACTCACCTCTCAGGTTTTCCTCTGGGCTTTGGGGCATGCTGGCAGTGGCAGAGACACTTACCTTGTGGGGAGCCAGGCTGAAGGTCCAAGCACTAAGTACTTCTTGCTTTTCAGGGACACTGTTCATACCAAACTGCTAATGACTCTGGATTTTTATGGCTCACCAAAGGGTGGGTGTGGATGTGAACCCCCCCACCCCAGGTCTGAGAATGGTGCTGCTCAGCAGGGTCCGACCCAAAGAATGTTTTACCAAGGTGGTTGTTTCCTGCTGGCTTGTCTGGGCCTGTGAAGTGGGTCCTGCTGACCTGTTCTTACTCGCAAAGGCCTTTCTCTGATTATTTTTTGTCTGGGAAAGTTACTTCTATTGTCTCAGCTTATTTATTTATACCTGCCAAATGAGCATTTCACTTTCAGTTCTGGTCAGAAGTCAGAAAGGAAGTGTCTTGGCTGTTTCCACCAAAGTCTTGGGCTGCATTCCATGGTGGATGACAGAAGACAGCTTTCTAAAGATTTCATCCATTTTAAATTAGTTAAATTAATGTTATTATGTGAATCGTTCTCACTCCACTGCCTGCTCTGTTCTTTTACACAAGCAGATAGTGTTGTGTATTCAGACCAAGCCTTAGTAAAAGGTTATATTGATATTATCACCATCCTTCTTCCTAGGACCCTACCAGGACTCAGAATTTATGTATTTTTTCCTCATTCAAAGTTCTTTCTAAAACCCTCAAGACTTTTGTGTGAACAAAATCAAGTCTTAAAGATTTTGAAGTAAGTAGTGTCATTTACACATGGTTGCCTGTGTCTGTAATAAGATCTTTCAAAATTGGTTTGAGATACCGGACAAAATGTTCCTCGTTAATAGCTGGTCTTACACAGCAGAAGTTTCTTTTGAAGTATCAAACATGGATACATGATCCTATTTAATGGCAGCACTTTAAATTGCAGGCTGGTTAATTCTATGTGAATTCTTCTCATCTGTTTCATATTTCTCGTACACATTACTGTAAAACAAGCTGTACCCATTTCTGTCAGTGAAACCACTGTCCTAACCTACCATTTTTCTTAGAATCTGATAATAATGGTTGACTTTTACCTCAAGAGAAAAACCTACAGGCAAACATGTCACACATAGCACAGTTTGACTAAGAACAGATACATGCCACTGGTCATAAAGGGTAAACACTTAAGACATTTAACCCAGCTGAGCAGTACTAAATGGAAGGCAGTGGTCATCTGGCTTTTGAATCACCTAATTGACATGTCAGAAAATAAGCATTTTATTGACAGAAGGTGATTGCAGAGAAAAGTAATTTTTCATTTAAATAGCCAGATACTTCCCTTCCTCTTTCCCTTTGTATTTGCAGTGCAGGGGAACGTTTTGTTAAGAAAGCAAAACCACCAAACCAGACCCTTTGTTACATTATTTTTTGCATAAACAGCTACCTTCTGATAACGATTTTCCTGACTGCAATCATCTATAGAGGATTCCAGCATGGAATAGTTTCTAAATTATGTTTGCTCTCAACTTTTCTAAATTTGGATGGCTTTTGAACTATGTTAGGATTCAACTGTCTCTGAGAAACCCCTCAAATCTCATGCAATGCAGTGGTAATTCTAGTGCAGTGTAATCACCCAGTCTTACCCCAGTGTAATTCCACTGAAGTTGCCCTCCCAGGTTCTCTTTGGTGATAGGTAATGAGGGGAAGAGGGTTTCAAAGCAATCCTGTGATTCATATCCCAGTCTCCAAAACAGTTTCAAGAATATTCCAGTGCAGGACTGTGAGTTTTTTGTTTGGGCTGTATGCGCCACAGTTCCGTTCCTTAGTTCTCCTCAGCCATAGCAATACCCTCCTGTTGGAGGAACATAACATAAAAGAACATAAAGAACATAAAAACAACTGAGGACTGCTCTAAGCCCTGACAGGGTAACCTGCAAGGACTGACTGCCAGTGCTAGGCACATGTACCAACAAGGACAGCTCTCCCCATGGCAAAAAGCCACTTGACTTGATCTTGAGCTTTGTCACCAGGGTCTAGGGCTGCACTGTATCTTGCCAGGTCATCAGACTTGCCAGATTCAGTTCCTGTTGCTTGCCCCCCACCACAGGCTTCCCTGCAGACACATATGCCACACCAGATACCTCCACTGTGCTGGTGACGAGTGTCCTTTGGAGGAGAGCTAGATCCACGGTAAGCCAAACAATACTTTTTGGCTCAGAAGCCTTCAGTGACTCTGCCCACGGAGAGCACAAAGAGCAGCAGCTACCATGGAAGAAGGCTGAAGAGGAGAAGGAATGAGAGTGGTCACAGAGAAGAACATCTCACCTTTGTCCTGGTGGAAGGTAGCTGGACATGCTGGGGCAGGGCAGCCCTCTACAGTCCAGGGAGCTCTTGCTGTCTGGCTGCAGTCCTCTGTGCAGCCCCTCTTCCCCACAGCAGCATAGCTCCAGCTGTTTATAAGCCCTGTTTTTATGAGGTTGAAGGCACAGAGATACAAGTTAATACAGTCTGGGAGAGCACTATGCAGTGCTGTCAGCCTGTAGTCTCACTCTCTGTGGAGATAAAGCAGTGCTTCGCCATACTCTGAGAGGAATTTTGCAGATTTTGACCTGCCTAGGTTCTTTTCTGAGCAGTACTTTTAAGAGTTTCTGTTGATAAGGACAGGCAAACTATTTTATCTTTCATACCTCGTTATGATGGCCCAACACAATACCTCTACTTTTGGAAGAAGCAATGAAGATCAGCTAAAATGCTTTGCCTTTCCATACAGCGAACCCTTCATTTGTGTGCTGTCCAGATTGGGTTCATGGCATTAGTAAGATTTCTTGCTCTTGAAGCTGCTAAGAGATGAAATCAACTTTTTTTTAAAATTTTGCTATTTACACCCAAAGGAAAGAAAATAATTGGAGCCCACTCATGTTTATAAAGCCCTAACACATCATTAAAGTCTACAGGAAAATATTTCTCTAGCTGAAAGATGAAGTTTTTACATGTCTGCTATTGGACCGCTGGTCCCACACACTTTGTTTTGAAGATGAAGAGTTGTTAGAACTGTCTCCCTGCTCCTTGCAAGGCCTGTTTTATAATGTGTTGACTCAAAAAAGCCCTTAAATATGTGCTCAGTGGGAATCAACTGAGACAGTAGCCATGCTGGCTCAGCAGAGCCATTTATTTTTAGCATCTGAGTATTGAGCATAAGATTTATTTTCAGAAGAAACATCCAATAATAGAGATGGTTGTTGTTTTTCTATTCCCTTCAAATTCATCTAGCAAAAGCAGAAATGTGATGAGTATCTGAGCCAATTTCTATTTTAAGAGCCACTTAAGGAGGTTTTTCAGCTAGACAAAATAAGAGGTTCAAGACAGTGACAAAAGGGTATGGACAGAGAAATCATTGCCAAGGTAAAATGCTACAATATTAATTAGAGGAAAAAACCCTTTAAAATACCATCCTACTACTCATTACTAATATTCGTTGTTATGAATACAACACAATTCTGCTGGGTCATTTACTCAGAAAATATCTGAATGATCACACTGCCCTGGAGAGCTTCAATTCTACATGCTCTCAGGGTTTCCTCTGGAAGTAATATTCTTGCTTTCAGAACTGGATGGGGAGTTAGACCATTCATCCTCCTTCCACTCAACCATAATTCTTCTCCAAAATATGTTACATCCACTCATAGGGAGAAACTTAAACAACAGGTATGTTGGACTGTCACCATAGTTATGTGTGTCATGGAACAGGATCTCTCCTCAGGGCACTTCCTATGAAAACAGACATGTGAACAAGCCTGAGGGGCTATAATGAGAGCTCTCAGAACAAAGATAAGTTGATTATGTGTTCCAGATTTGAAACCCCCCAATGACATCACGCCCCCACTTCCCAAGATCATTTGGCGTAACATCTGTGTGTAATGCTAGTGCGGTCTTGATAGTTACTGGAGCAAAATCTCAAGTAACATCTGTGGCCTCATTAAGAACCAGGCCTGTTTGCCTTCCTTTAAAAACTACTTTTGGCTTGTGTCACCCGCTGATTTGTGACTTGTGTCTGTATTTGCTCTGTTCCCAGTGATTTCACTAAATTGAAAAGTGTTCAAAATGCCTGAGCCCTGTAGATTCCTGTCCCATCTCTGATCTTTTCTCACCTGAGCAAAACTAGAAAGAAATGCATACTGACCCAAATCCAAAAGTATGTGATTTCTACAGTTGTTCTAAAATATCCCTGCTTGCATTTCAGTCCTGTATGTGGCAGGGGAAAAGCGCCTGGGCAGTGTTTTCCTGGAACTAATTATGCCAAATTAACAGAGGCATCTGGGGATCTAATTCCCACTGATTTCCTGGGATGTCTAAAGCTCTTTGTGAATGTAGGTCTCTCAGTCTAAGGATGAAAATACATTCTCATATTACTAGTCCTGGGAGAGATGTCCAGAAGGAACCACAGGTTTTGCTTGCTCATGAGCTGGCAAGCATCAAGGCATCTCATTTGGTTTTGGTCATTACTTTCAAATAAATCATAATTTTCTCTAAAAGTTATCTCCATTCAAAAAGTTCTTGTGTCCAAACATCAAAATGGCTCATCCTTACCTGGCCTACTATAAAATATTTCCACCTCATTTCAGGAGACAGAGGTAGATGATGATGAGCCATGTAATGGACCGTCCTCTCTCTTTCCACCTTTGCCTTCCCTACCACAGGCAACAGACATCTCCAGCTCCCTCCTTGATGTTATGTCCTACACACCAGACAAACACAGAGTATGAAAACCCAACCTTGTTATTAATTTTACAGAATCTTCCCTCCCCCTTCCTCCTCTTTTTCCATCTGAGGACTGACTGTTGGAGCTCCCAGTGTGGTCCATGCTTGGGGATCTGGGATAGAAATAAATAAAGGTTGATTTGGGGCCTCCAGAGTGCCCAGCAACAGCCCCCTGAGTCTTACCAGAACAACAGACAGCTTAAATATCTGTGCCTATGCAGGCTTCTGATATGCCAGAGTTAGACTTAGTGACTTCTCAAACCATGAATTCAGTGTCCAGCTAGGAAAAAGTTTCTATCTGATATTAAGTGGCATAGCAGATAGTGTGTTAGCACATGCCACATAGACAGGTTTGGGCACAAACTCCTTATCTGAAGCATAATCATATAGGGAGAGGAAAATACCTTTTATTAGAAGAATTAAATAATCTAAAACCAGACATGTTTTCACCTACCGTCATGTTTAGGCACTTCTATTACCCATTGACCACTTTCTGGCAGTTTATTTTAATCTCTCAAAGTATTTAAAAGTACACCTCACACACACCACTGTACAGGGTCATAGGCAGCCAAACTCCCTGAAAGGCAGATGAGGGTATTAGGCCCCTCAGAGATGGGATACAGGACCCAGGTGAGAGATGAAGAAGCAGTGGAGATGCGTCCTCCATGTACCTCTGGTGTCAACCAGAGGGAAACCATGGCAATGCTTGGAGAAGGCAGACAGTCAAGCAAACACCCTCCATCGCTTTCTTCCTTTCCAGTCTCCCCCAAGGAAATCTGAGCCTGTAACACAGGCTTGACATGGAACCTGGGCCTGATTTTCAGGCTGTTAATGCATAACATAGCCTTGATAACGCACTGAAATCAAACAAGATCATAATTTAGACATTAGAAATTATCTATGATGCAAGCAGGGAAAAACTTTTAAAAACTACGCACTGTGTTGTACATCCATATACATAGCTCACTGTTCAGAGCTCCCAAAGAGGCGCAGCCTTCAAAAGAAAGGCAGGTCTGCAAAACAAAGGCAAATACATGACACAGGGTACTTTCTGAAACAGATAGCCCACCTCCACCATAGCTGGTCATGTGAAATCTGGGAACCAAGTGGCAGGTGAAAAAAATCTATCAAATACAGAACACAGTGTCAGGGGTAAAATAAAATTATTTAGAAATAAGCTATTTCAAATCCCATTGTGAGGAACACCAGAAACACTGCATTGTTACTGTTGCACCCCAGGTAATTGCAATGAACATTGGCAGTATATCAACAGCAGATTTGTCACTTCTCTAAAGCTCAGTATTAGTTCTGAGAGTCAGAATAATATTTTTGAAGGGGCTGGTGAGTTGTTAAATGTGGAAGGAGCAGAGTTGCTCCGGCATGGAGCTTGCATTGGGATCCTCCCCAGGTAGCACAGCAGCAGGCATGTGCAGTCCAGGCCCTTGGCAGCTGCAGCCAAGGCCTCTAAGAATGGATCTGTTTGAGGTTTGGTTTAACAAAAAATGCCCAACATACTAATTTGACTTTCAACATGCCTGCCCTAAGCCTGTCACATCAGGCTTTATAATCAGCTTTGCTAGCTGGATGGGAGAAGCACAGGCTGGAGAGGGCAGCAGGGCTAGACAAAAAGCCAAATTAAGCAAAACCAGAAGGAGCTTTGTAATTTCTGCCTAAAGTCCCATTAGACAATTTTTTTTCCCACTTTTTGTGACGCTAGTGCAAAATTCTCACTCTCTGTAATGAGTTATGAATTCTACCAGGTTGGTGAGTGTGCTGGCAGAGAGATGCAACCAGCTAGTTTTTCATTTTTGAGTAACTACTAATTTCTTAAAATGTCCACTTGAAGCATGTAATAAGCACGTAGGAAGGAGTTCTTTCCAGGCCCGTGGAAATGTTTATACTCCCTCTTCTGCCTAAAATAAAAATTATGGGGCAAGTTCCTGGCTGGTGAAGCTCAGTGTGACTCCTTTGAATTTCTTGGCACTTTTCCACCTTCTGCCAGCTGAGAACCTGGACATCCTTAGCTGCTTAGCAAAGTCAACAGAAAAATGAAGAGAAAGAGCATCATTCCCAGCTATCAACTGCAAACATTTCTGCACTGTTCTCACTAAAAAGCAAGCTGCCTTAAAAAGATGAAGAACAGGCTGTTACTTACAGCCTCAGCCTGCAACCAGGAGCGTGTGACCACAAGAGCTCACATAGGAGAATTCTGTTCTGAGTTTTGGGCCTGATAATGCAATTAATAAAGAAATAAATCTACAAGCTATGGTTGGTCAAATTAGAGTTTTAGCAAAAGAGAGATCAGAATTATAAAATTCCTCTGAAATTTCCAGTAATTAAACCCCAAAAAGTTTAGACTTATACGTTTCTAGTGAATAATAGAGTTCCTATTAAATGAAATATTTCTTCATCTCTAGAAGAAATGTAAACTAAAATTCTATGGCTATGCAATATACAGAGATACAGGCAAACATGCATGGGTGTGTTTCTCACATATCATCTTCCTAAGACATTTCATATATTGTATAAAGTTACATACTGACTATACATAAAAGGAGCATAATGCTGCAAAGCCAATAAGTTAAAGGTTAAGAAATGCTGGAATTAAGGAAACCACTGTAGAAAAAAAAGATATTTTGAAAAAATTGCTCAGTAAAAAAAAAAAAAATCAATATTTCAGATATTCATCCTAGTTTAGAACAAAAATACAAAAAAAACAAAACAACAGCAACAGCAACAGTGAAAGAGAAGAGAAGAGAAGAGAAGAGAAGAGAAGAGAAGAGAAGAGAAGAGAAGAGAAGAGAAGAGAAGAGAAGAGAAGAGAAGAGAAGAGAAGAGAAAAAGAAAAGAAAAACCACCCCCAAAAAAATTCTATCACTAGGTTTCTCTGCAGGCTGAGAATTGTGGCTTTTTATCCATTTTTGCCAAAGATTTCATTTTCCAGTAGGAGAGCATGCAAAAAAAAAGGCCAAAGGTCTACAGAAACTTGTGCTCTAGTGCGTAGGAGATATTTTACCGTCCTCCATCCTATCTCCTCGGCCTGGGTCTGCTCCACCCTCTGCTTCACAGCCATGCAGAGAATTAATTCTGTCCAGCTGCTCTTTCCCACTCTCCAAAACCTTTACATTCCTCGCTTCCTGTCTTGCACCTTAGCTGAGAGGCACTGGGAGCACAAGAGAGATTCTCCCTGCTTTCCAAGCTATGCCTGGGGCACCAGGACCAGAGGACAAAATCTCAGGAAAAGCCCTGCTCAGTGCCTCCCTGCTTGAGCTGGCCTGTGCTCAGGGCAGGCAGAATATTTGGGATAAGAGCTACCAAACTTTAGGCAAAACCAACACAGATGTGGCAGATTGAAATTTTTTCACAGCTTCATTAAATTTGACCACCTTTCCATGGGAAGAGGAAAAGGCATATTCTGAGCCCTTAAGTAATTTTAAGACAAAAGCACCAAATGCAATGGTGCTAGAATTCATCAGGAGAGTTTCTTTCTTACTCTTTTATTCATAGAAATGTCCAGACTACTTAATTTGATTATTTGCCCAGCTAATTCAACATGGCATGAGAATTTCAGCCCAAATATTTAGGTTCAGTTATGTGTGTGGAAGATGAACTTATATGGGAAACTGCTAAGTGGAAATTGCACTTACCAACTCTTCCTAGGAAAGCCTGAAAAACGTCCCCCACTACTGCCTGATGGAAAGAGACCAAGGAACATCTTAAGAGAATTTGTGATGGACTGTATAAAAATTGGAAAGAACGATAACAATACCTGATAATACCTGACAATAACTACAATGCCTTAAGATTGTAGGAGGGGCCCTAGACTCTGCATGAAGCAGACATCTGGCTATGCTCCTGTGAGTGCTCTTGAGTGACTCCTTGTGCTGCCTCCATCAGTCTTCAGCCAAGACCTAGGGCGCTGCTTCCTCCCCATTCAGAGGCTCAGCAGTCATCCTCATCCAGCAGCAGGACCTCACACTCAGCATGCCCCACACAGTCCCTGCTTCTCCACACCATCCACCAAACCCATGTCCGCTCTCTTGACATCAGGAGAGCTGTTGCAAATTAGAAGGCCAAATAGCTGAGAATGAAAAAGATTTTCTTCTCTCAGTCACAGCATCTCAGTGCAGTGGAGAGACTGGTCTTCTCTCACTGAAACTACAAAAATTATGGAACAGCTAGAGAATGCTGTGGGTTTAGAGAGATTAAATCTTGCCCTTTGGGCATGACCAAGCTGTGTGCATCTAAGTACGGTGCACCTTAGCAAAAAAGGAAGCAGAAGAAGGATTTGAATTTTTCAGTCTAGGGGAACTTATTCACAGTACTCTCTGACTTTGTGTCTCAGGTGTTCTAGCAACCCCAAGGAGGTGCCCATGGGAACGGGGCACTTTTGCCTGTGAAAATAAACCTGGGACACATCATCAAGGTCTTTAGGAAACAGTTTGTTTTGGATATTCAGCTGATGGACTTTGCTCTAGTGATACCCACTGAAGTCAGTGGAACAGTACCTGAATTACTGCAACAAGGAGATGACATCTTGCCCCAAGGGTTGTAGATGAATGGTGGTGATGGGATTGGCATTCCAGTTATGTAATAGAAAAAAGAAGGTCGAGAGAAGAGGGATCATTATGCTTCCCAGGTATAACAAGCAAACTCATCCTCTGGCAGCAGTGGGGTGAGAGTGGCATGGCAGGAAAACAGCAGGGACCGGTCATCTCAGGGACTGGTCATCTCAGAGGGGCCACCTCAGTGGAGATCCCTGCCTGAACGGTGCAACTGAAAAGGGCAAGAGGGGCTAGATCAGAAACAACAGCTGAAAAGTGCAGGATTTATCTACTGGTTTCTGCAGAAAGGGGGAAGAGGATGACTGTGGTTATGGCTTGATAGTCTTGTAACAGCCTGCTGCTTTCTCAAATAACACGGAGTGTGCTCCGTCAAGCAGGAGCCACCAAGCACCTGCTTCCCCTGTGCCCACATCGGGAGGCTTGGTCAAACATAAACACACAGGTGAAGAGGTTGAGATGATGAAAGACAATAGACCATTACCAGGGACTTAATGGTGTTGTAAAGGAGATAAATGTCTTTGAAGTAACACCCTTAAAACATGTGACCTTTGGGCTAACCCTTCCTTTCAGATTTTGGTATGCAGATTGTTTTATACTGGCTAGTGCAAACAAAGCAAGCAGAGCAACATCTCAGCCCCTGTGATAGGAAAGTACTTGGACATCATATCCATTTAGACAGCCTGTTGTTTACTTTAGCTTGCCAAAAGTAAAACTCTGCCACAATTTTTCAAGACGCATAGCTCACACTCCAAATAAAGCAAGTGTATTATTTTCACCAGAATTTAATTAAAAAGGCCAAATATTGAAGACAGTGAGCCAAACCCAAACCATCTCTCCAGTGATCATAGGCTTTCTCTGTTCTAGAAAAGGACTGTTATGATTGTATGTCACTCGAGCAGGACAGTCTGGAGGACTGAGATGAACTTGAAGGGGTCACCACTGGAAAGAGCAGAGATGCCAGAAGCACAGTGTGTGAGGCTCTGATTGAGACCGTGGGAAAATAAGCAGAACTTACCCATTTCTCTTTTTCCACCTGGGAGTATGCCAGCATGAATTAGCAGGTTTTTTCTATGTATAATCACAGCACAGATTTATGCCAGTAAGATTGCAAGCTCTTCTATTCACCAGCAGCTTTTCTGCTCTGTGTTTGCATGGTGCTTGGTATAACAATGCTTCAAGCCACAGCTGGTGCCAAACACATAATAAATAAAGGTAAGAAGAAAGCTGCAAATGTTATTTGAAAGGTTACGTGCTCATAGTCTTTGCTCCTCTATACACTTTGAGAAAAAACAGAAAACTGGAGTTTTTCTGACGCCAGATGCAGGGAGATATTTCAGGTCTGCAGAGGTGAAGATGGGCACTGCTGAGCGAGGAAAGGAGAACAAATACTGGCAAGAGAGGTCCCTCACCCCTTTCAGCACCCTTGTAAAACAACTGAGTCAACTTTAAATAACAAGGTCTGAAGGTCCAAGCCAGCCTAGAGCTGTCTGCCAGGGCAGATGGGACACTGAACATGCAAGGAATTGCTGGAGCTTAGAGAAACTGGGCTGATCTGTGCTTCCCCACGCACAGCTGGAGGGGCAGCAGTGGGTGCCAGGGCAGGGCATGAAAAGGGGGCAATGGTGGACTGGGCACATGGTGGTGCGCCTTCAGCAGCCATGAAATAGACACCCACAGGACTTCTTGTAAGCCTCATAATTGCTGTGGAGGAGAATGGGGCTCGCAGACCTGGGCAGCAAAGCCTGATCTGTTGCTATGCCTCTTCCCCTAGCTGTTGTCAGATGTCTTGCACGCAACTCCTGGCTACTCTGGCTCCACTCCTGGAGCTATGTGAGGAGGCATGAACTCCTGCACCTATTTGCAGCCACATGAATGCAAAACTCGGGAACGCGCCCTGTAAGTGCTGCCTGAGCCAGGGAGCTTCCTGAAATAATCCTCTGCATTGCTGTCCCACCTTCTTCACTGGGGCTGGGGACATGTTGCAGCCCGCTTCGTCCAGCTGGCCTGGGGTCATGCAGGGCCCTGGGGCAGCGCAGCCCCGCAGGGGAGACTGGGGATGTCTCTGTGGTTTTGCCTGGTTTTATTTGGCCCTGATTTTTTGGTGACACAATAGGCTACAGAAGAGCCTCAGCACCAGGGCAGTTCTGGTTAGCCCTTTTAGAAAAGGGCCTGTGTTTTCAGTTGTGTGAAGCAAAGGGAAGGCGATGGCTAGGACCAACACCTGGGTCTAGCCTTAAAATCTTTTGAAGGGAGTAGAAAAGCAATTCTAATTACAAATGGACTTTGGTGTTAAAGTGGCCCCTGGTCTAAGTAGGGGAAATCTAACAACTTTCTAAGAAACAATAAAGGTCCTATGTGGATTTGTATGTCCCAAGGACTTGATCCATAATTATTATATGCTTGGTGTGTTTTTTTCTAAGCTAGATTTTGTTTTCTCAAGTCTTGTTATTTCTATGTCTTTCAGCTGCAAATGGCCAGAGGTTAGGAGAGGGCTTGGAAGATGGCACTATGTCTGCTTGCCCATATTTATGCTGTCCCCTAAACTGTTGCTTTGGGATATTGAGTTAGATGGATCTTTGCCTTAATGAACTTGGCTACTCTTGACTGCTTATAAAATACATCCTATGTTTGCATGTCATGGATTTCAAAGGGGTTTGGGTGGGCTTTTGATTTGGTTTGTGCTTTAATTAGCTGCAAACTTCAGTAAGCAGCAAAGCCAGTGGTATTTGCACATAATGAAAAATCCACCCTCAGAGAGAGCTTGCTGCTGCTTTTAACCTTCCCTGTTGCCAGAAAACCTTCTCTGTTTGTGCCATAGCTGGAATCAGAGGCATGGTGAGGGTGGGGGTGGGTGGGGGACAGACAGGCATCCCTCAAGGAGGGCACCTGGGCTGAGGGATTTGCTCCTCTAGAACCAAAACAGAACTCGACACTGGCATGTTTTTGAGTCTGTGCCACAAACATTTGCACTCCACAGAGCTTTCTTAATTTGGCTAGATGGTATTTATCCACTCCTTGGGAGAGATGGCTGAGACTCCAGGCAGTTTGATTTATGCCAGTTGTTCAATTTGTGACAAATGCTGTCAACAGTTGTTCATTTTAATTACTGTTCTTGGGCCCAGATGTCTCAAAGATGAGCTCAGCACCACATAAATATAATAAATACAGATAATATTAGCAACTCTGCTTCCTTTCTAGGGGAGGAGTGCGGAGCAACCTACTGTCCTTTCTTCCCAACATGTGTCTCCCCTGCCTGCCTGTCTTCAGCATGGCACTGGAAGCAGCAGTAGAAAGGAGAGGTGGACTATCTTTCCTTCCTGTTTGCTGGTGGGCTGCTTATGCCCACTGCTCCCACACTAAAGTCACACCTTGATTTGTTTATCATATAGGTACATATCACTTCGCCCAGACTACACCAGAGCAAGCCCTCTGGCCTTCATGGCAGAGCTCTTCCTGCTCCTCCAGGCTTTTGGCAAATGGGAGAAACAGTTGATGCCTTGATGGGCTACCTACAAACAGAGGCCAGACAAGATTAAGGGAATAAAAAGCAGTTATATTTATTGAAGAGCCTTTGAGTACATTTAGGGCAGACGAAGCCCCACACGGGCTACACCCCAAAATGGACGATGGGTCATGGGTTTTCAGACTTTCATAGGTTTGGTCCATTTGCATATTGGGGGTCAATCTTCCAATTACAGCTTCAGGTAATGAAGACATTTACCCCAAGTTTACTCCCCCCCACCCCCAGCTCACTTTTGTTTACATTTCTTGGGGCCTGAGACAGTGAGGTGTCCTTGATTTCCAGGCCTAGAGAGAAATTGTTGTGTCTGACCAAAATGCGAAAGCAGTATCTAACACTCTATATGGAGTTTAGAGTTCTACACTAGAGAATTACAGGAATACAAATATATGAAAAACATAAAAGCTAAAATCCTAAGGCATCACAGTGGAGACAGCAGAGCTCTCTGCCCATCTCTCTTCTCTCCAATATTACTAGAGACCACTGTACCAAAAGGGAAACTATAATCCTAAAAACATTTTAGCAGAACCACTTTCTCAAGGCCTTTGTTCCCTCACTGAATATACAACTCACTATATGGAGAAGTTTTTTCACAAGAGGCTCAGCACCATACTCATCCCAGATGGAGCTGGGCTCAGAGAAGTGGCCTTAAGGTGATTGTTAGTCCCAGGTCATGCCTCGCCCTGTCACCTGTGCTGGACGCCCCATCACTGCCACAGGCTGTTCAACACTTTTTGGAAAAGGTCATGGGGATAGGGACTTTGGTAAAACTCAGGAGGGATGAATACAACCCTATATCCTACCCCAGCTGTGGAAAGACTTAATTCTCTTCTGCTTCCTCCGGAGTAGTGGATATTGTTCACTAAAACTTGTTTAAAAATGTATCCAAAGCCACAACTGGGATGTCAGTGCCTGTACATAATTAATAAGCAAAATGGGCAATTTAATGTCTATTCTAACTATCAGTTCAGAGTAGGAATCCTTTCAAGAATGTTAAGCCATGTAGGGAACATTAGAACCTAAGCAAATTATGAGCCAAGTTGTTTATCTTGTGAAACCTCTCACATGTTAATTTTGTTGCTTGGCACTTTCTTAATTTTTTACCACTGACTCACACTAAAGAATTTTCCAGTGTAATTGCAGAAAGCACTTCAGACAGCTCCTGCCTTTGGCTCTTGCCTCCTGTCTCCACTTGCACAAGGAGGCAAATACTATCCTCTGCCTGGCAGGGGTGGGGTTTTACATGTTTGGCCTCCCGTGGGGTCAGGGTCAGTGCCAGGGAAGTGAAGTCCATGATCATCTGAAGAAATACGGGTGCATTGGGAGCCCAAGCCCGTTCTGACTCCGGGTGCTTTTTGGCAGGAATTGGTGAAGTTTCCCATCATGGGTGTCTGGGGCTGTGGCTGGACTCAGAGAGGACAGGCTTCTGCCCATGGGTGACAGCCACCCCACACCCCTTCGCTGAGCCTGCCAACCTCATGTGCCATCGGCACGCACATTCAGAGGGTGAAACCTGGAATGTGACACCCTGGGGTCTGGGGCCAGCTGGAGGTGGGAGGACAGAGCCGGGAGCGCGTTATGACACTTGTAATCGCACTGGACACATACGGTTATATTTAAGTGCTGGATGTCTGCTGGCTGAGGAGGCCGAGGCAAGACTGGACTTGATTAGACATAATGACAAAAATGGACCAACTGTTGCTGAGAAAGCCTCTGCAGCAAAGTATTAGCTCTTTGTTATTGAGATATTACTGTCTGAGGCTTCACTGCTTTCAACTCCCCATCGTTATCTTTACAGACTTCCACTGCACTTTAAATAGGTTCCCAAGTTCAGCTCTTTGCCCTCGGCCATAAATTTAACACACTAAATATTTTCATCTGCTGTAGAACACACCACACTGTGGAACTTGTTACTTCATGGCAAATAAATACAGCTTGAAAACAGGACACGCTTTTGAAATTTTTTTTTTTAAAGTATAACCCTTCTCACCCTAAAAATGTTAAAATCAACATTTTCATTTTCCAGTGTCTGAGTTAATGTATATCTTTCATATCTTTTATTATACAATCAGTACTGACTGTACTTCTCTGTATCTAAACATAATGGATAAAAAAAATAACATGTTTAAATCAATATTTATTTATTTATCTATTTATTTGCCACTAAAAGATACAATAAATGTATTTCATTTTCAGGCTTCATTTAATATAATGGTTTTTTATATGATTACATTTATCTGCCTGTGTTCATACCCAACAAATACATCAATGTATTTTCTGTTGCGATTAAATGCACTTTTATATTATCTCTAATATGGTGGAGTTATTGCTATTTGTTCAAAGGTACCAGCAGAAAAGTGGATTTCTATGCAAAATTTTATACAGAACTAAATAACCCTAAGTTATACAAATTATTAAAATATATAACTCAGTTCTTTGATCAAATTAGTGGAGATTTTACTTAGCTAAGAATCACTCTGAGAGTCTTGCCTTTACTGGCAACTGGAGTAGCTTTTAATCTTTGTGCATTATATAAGAACCTGCTGAGGACTCTGTACCTCCACAGCTGAGCTTCCTTAGATTTATGGAGGCAGAGGTAGAACAGGCAAGAAGCAACACGCCTGTACCTAATGGCTAGGGGACTTCACTGAGGGATTTTACATGAAACAGTAGCTGGATAAAAAACAGTGATAGACATAGAATCACAGAATAATTTAGCTTTGAAGATACCTCTGGGGGTCATCCAGTCCATCCCCCGCTCAGAGCAGGGTAAACTTCAAAGTGAAATACAAACTCAAGTTAGATCAGGTAGTACAGGGTCATAACCAGCTGAGGTATGAGTATCTCCACGGACAGGTTGCTCTTGGGTGTAGACACCAGAGCAGCCCTGCCCAGATAACTACCCTACAAAAGTCATGCTTTTCGCTCAGTTTCCTACCAGCCCTGTGATTCCTGGCTGTGCAACGCTGCAGTTTCTACACAGACCTACAGGCCAGAGAGAGATGAGGGTACTTGCCTGAAATGTGGGAATGTGGTTTAAAATCCCCTCAGGCAGAGGAAGCCTCAAACCCTTCCTTGAATGGTGGTCCATCTGCTGTGGCCAGAAATGCCGCCGACCACAGGCTTTTTTGTATTATTGATTCAAGTCCTGTGTCTGTTGCTAAAAGCATTCGGATGCTGCTTCATCCCCTTCCTGCAGCTGTACTCACTCAGGGGAGCGCCCCAATCCCAGCCCCATCCCTGTCCCTGCGTGGGGGCCCTTGCAGGCCAGTGCTGCTTCTCCCCATGGGCAGTTTTGCTGCTGGATCTCTGCAGCTACGGGGCTTGGTTTGGTGCAAGCAAGGCTAAAGGCACCCACTCAGAGGGGGCTGTTCCCCTCCCTCTGTTTCTGAGTCAAAAAGGTGTCCCCCTGGTTTTAATCACTGAGGAATAGAACTCAGCCAGCAGTGGGGTGCTTTGAGACAAAAGGGTTTTATCTTCCATGTTCTGGAATGGACTCCCTCGCTTGTGATACCCACTTGAGGGAGTGCTACTGTTCAAGCAGCTGAGACAGCAGGCTCCTGCTGTGGCCCTGGGGCAGTTCTGGCCAGAGACCAGTTGTGTGGGCATCTTACAAACCCCCTATGACGACCGGCTAGAGCAGGTCCTACTCTGGGGGTAGAGACCAGGCAGCAGCTTTCATCCCTGCTGCAGACACTGAGCAGAGACAGGTCCTCAGCCCAGTGGACACATGGAGCAGCAGGACTTTAATCAGAGGAGATGAAGTCAGAGTTTAGTCCTTTCAGCCATGCTCCCGATATATCTTGCAATGGCAGTATTAAAATGCCTGTTTACACCTTTTCCATATTACTCAGGATCTCAGGGTCACACTTTTTGCATGAATACTGTTTAGAAACTGCTTATACATTTTAAAAAAGAATTAGAGAACAGTCATTAGAAAAAACAGGTTCACTAAGCAACTTATAGAATGGGCAGAAAGCAAAATAATTAAAATGCGTAAGTTTGAACATAGAATCACAGAATCATAGAATCATAGTAGGGAAAGACCTTTAAAGATCATCTAGTCCAACTGTTAACCACCACCATGTTCATCATTAAACTATATCTCAAGTGCCATATTCACATTTTTTGAACTCTTCTGGGGATGGCGACTACATCACTTCCATGGGCAGTCTGTTACAGTGCTTTAGAACCCTTTCCTAATATCCAATCTAAACCTCCTCTGGTGCAACAGGCGGCATTTCCTCTATTCCTGTCACTTTTTACCTGGGAAAAGAGGCTGACCCCCACCTCACTTGTAGAGGGTGATGAAGTCTCCCCTGAGTCTCCTTTTTTTGAGACTAAACCACCTCATCTCCCTCAGCTGCTCCTCACAGGACTTGTGCTCCAAACATTTCACCAGCTCTGTTGCCCTTCTCCGGACACGCTCCAGCACCTCAATGTGCTTCCTGAATTGAGGGGCCCAGAAATGGACACAGCACTCGAGATGGGGCCTCACCAGCACCCGGTACAGGGTGATGATCACTGCCCTGCTCCTGCTGGCCACACTATTGCTGATACAGGCCAGGATGCCATTGGCCTTCTTCTTGGGCACACTGTTGACTCATGTTCAGCTGCTGTTGACCAGCACCCCTAGGTCCTTTCCTGCTGGGCAGCTTTCCAGACACTCTTCCCTGAGGCTGTAGCGCTGTCTGGGGTTCTTGTGACACAAGTGCAGGACTTTTCACTTCATTTTGTGAAACCTCATACAACTGGCCTGGGTCCATTGATCTAAACTGTCCAGATCCTCCTGCAGAGCCTTCCTACCCTCCAGGAGATCAGCACTCCCTCTGATTCCATGTTGTCTGTGCATTTGCTGAAGGTCCACTCGATCCTCTCATCCAGGTCATCAATGAAGATATTAAACAGGTCTGGCCCCCATACTAAGCCCTGGGGTACACCACCTGTGACCACAGAATCACAGAACTAGTCAGGTTGGAAAGGAGCACAGTGGGTCGTCTGGTCCAACCTCCCTGCTCAAGAAGGATCATTCCAGAGCACATGGCACAGGATTGTGTCCAGATGTTTCTTGAATATCTCCAGTGAGGGAGACTTCACAACCTCTCTGGGCAACCTGTTCCAGTGCACCTGTACAAGTAAAGTTTTCCTCATGTTCAGGTGGAGTTTCCTGTGCATCAGTTTCTGCCCACTGCCTCTTGTCCTATCACTTGGCACCACTGAAAAAAGCCTGGCTCCATCCTCCTGCCACCCTCTTTTCAGAGACTGATAGACATTGATGAGGTCCCTCTCATGTGGCACTTCTCGAGGCTGAACAGGCCCAATTCTCTCAGCCTTTCCTTGTAAGACAGCTGCTCCAGTCCTCTCATCATCTTTGTAGCCTTCGGCTGGACCTGCTCCAGGAGCTCCATGTCTTTACTGAGGAGCCCGGAACTGGATACAGCACTCCAGATGAGGTCTCATCAGGGCCATCACATAACCTTGTGCCCTACCCAGATCCCTGATGCTGGCAGTGGTGTTTTCCGGACTGACTTTCCCTTTGGAGACCCCCACAGCAGCCAAGGTTGGAGCACCAACACAAATCTTTCTTCCCCCCTACATTTTTCCCACATTCTCCATAAGGAGTAGTAGGACCACAACTGTCCCCATAATGACTTGTACACGCCCAGTTAAATACGGATATTCTGACCTTCTGTAGCTACAGTCTACACCCCCACCTCAGTCTGCACTCCTACCGCTGCAAGATGCTGAAATCAGGTCTTAGCTTGGCCAGCTCGACACCATTCCCTGCCTTTCATTTGTCCTGTGGCATGTAACGAGTGCTCAAGCACAGAACTCTGCAAAGGCACGTCTGGGGCTAGGTCCTTTTCCTCCTCCTGTGCAGTTAGCTGCTTGGGTTATCAGCACCACAGAGTTGGTTGTAGTGCAGACCAAGATTCCAGGAAGGGAGAGAAAAAGTAGGTGATTCCCACATCTGCCCCCAAGTTCAGCAAGCATGACTAAACACGCAGTGTGCTCCCTCTGGGAAAAGGGTCCCACAGAGATAATGTTATGGAGGTGTTTTATAGGGATTAGGTCTTATTATAAAGGTATACAGCATATTGTATGTTATAATTATAATTTGATATGTTATTTATAGATAAATATGCATTTTTAATATATGCCTGTATGCATATAAATTATTTTTGTTAAATAGCTCATATTATGTATATATGTAATATTGCATATATTATTCTGGTGGCGATGGGAACTGAGACAAGTGTTTCTGAACCTGGGCCATATTCTGCTCACCATGCTTCGGTGCAGCAGAGCTGCTCTGGCCATGAACCTACTGTTGGGAGTTGATCTACAGGGTTCACTCAGAAGAGAAAGCAGAGCCTTTTCAGAAAAAAAGCACTCTCCTGGATCACAGAGCAGTGTCCTTCTGTTCTGTGGGATTGTAGCCTAATGTAGCCTTCGGCTGGACCTGGCCGCATGGTAATTTTGTGCCTGGCTGCATGGTAATTTTGCTGTGGGATATTTCAGAAGGCACTTTTGTTCATCAGAGAGCAAGATATGCTCCTTGCCTCCTTGGGCATGATGGAAGTCCCAGCTTTTTTTTACATCCCCTTGAGTGGAGATTGGATTCCCCATAGGGAAGAAATCAGTGATTCAGAATGAGGGGTTTTCTGTGTATAGTGTGTTTTATTGATGCTTTATCTTCAAACAGTGAAGGGTGAAATGGCATGGAGGTGGTCCCCATTTGGGAGGTGGGGCCATCGAGGCAGTGATCAGCCTAGGAGTGCTCAGCCCCAAGGTCTGCATTGGACCAGGAGGGAGGAGGCCAGAGAGCAAACCACCCCAGAGCCCTCATCCTACAGAGAAACCCCCCAAAGTCCCTTCAAAGCATGGACGATGGTCACACATGCACAAAAATAGTGTGCACAATAGCACCATCTGGTGACTTTGGCCATCAGATTGTATTTCCATGGCACCATATTACCCAGGGGACACTTTCCAGTGCCTAGGCTGCTGCTCTCCATGCTCTTTTCATAAAATCAATGGTTTCAGTTCTTCTGCAGAATAAAAACCAGTAGACATGTCAGAGTCTTTCAAAGACACTCCTGCCAATCTCCCATATTGTTGCTGGTGTGACCCTGAATTTTAACATTCTTATGTTTCGGTAAAATTTGGTTTACATTCTTTTTTTTTTATGTGTTTGCTGGATATTTGGCACATATAGCACTACCTACCAGATGCTAGGAGAACTCTTACAGGCCAGTTATGAAATGAAGCATTTTTCTGGCTTACTTGATGGTTTGTTTCCTATTCTTTGGAAGCAATGTGTCACAGCACTAACACACATTTCTTCAGGTCAACAATCACACCCTGATCATGCTCCACTGCTTCTTCCACTACCACTAACGCAATATTCCAAAGAAAATCCCCCACTCAAGAGTAAGCTTTGTGGGAAGCCAACCATGTTGTCACCCTTTTTGGCTGGCACATATAAAAGTCTTGAAATAAACACTAAAAAGACAGAAACACAGCCCAGGATAACCATGATGCATAAGTGCCCAAAGCATGTCCTGTTTCCTCTGCCTCACCTTTTTTTATTCCTTGTTGCATGAGAAAAGGAGCAGTGATAGGAAGTTCTTTTTCATGCTCCAGAGAGGATTCTGAGGGTCTTGGTTGGTTTGAGGCAGCACTGAAGTTAAACATAAACATGTGAGCCCAGAAAACCTCCCTTGCTCCATTCATCCAAAGCAGAAGGAATTCTATATATGGATTCCTCTTCTCAACCAGCTGAGAGTGATGCTTGCTCATGGCTCTGTCCATGACATGTGCCTCTCCTTGGCTGCCTGCCAGTGCCTGCACGTCACACTACAGTCATGCTGGTGGCAAAGGTGTCCCATGTACCACTCCCACTGTGCTCTGCAAACACCTTCCGATTTTTTGTCCTGAGACATCCAGCACATGGAGTCCCTACCAAGATCCACCTCTCCCTGAGCAGTTCAAGGGCACATCAGCTCCAGACTTTACACAGCCTCGTGAGCTTTGGCCAGCTCTCTTTGTGTGGGTGGTCTGTGCTGTACCAGCAAATTCATGGACACCTGCAATGTGATGTATTCACTCTGTACTGCAAACTCACCTTACAAGGATGTCTAATATTACAAAGTCATCATTACAATTAAATATATTACTGACTAATTGTTAGGTTATTCTGAAGCATTCTGGTTTGATAGGACAAAGGATAATAATTTTAAACTAGAAGAAGGTTGATTTAGATTAGATCTAAGGAAGAAGTTTTTTATAATGGGAGTGGTTAAATACTGCTACAGGTTGCCTCGAGAGGTGGTAGATGACCCATCCCTGGAAACATTCAAGGTCAGATTGGACGGGGCTCTGAGCAACCTGATCTAATTGAAGATGTCCCTGCTCATTGCAGAGAGGTTGGACTAGATGACCTTTAAATGTCCCTTCCACCCCAAACTATTCAATAATCATCAGACACAACTGAAATGGCACTCGCATTTCCTTTGTAGATGAACAAAGCACATTTTCAGATCTCTCTCATGTGCTGTTTTGATTATGCACTTGCTTAGAGTTTGATACCCAGAGGAGAGATATTTCCAAGGAATCATCCAGAAATTAATACAAAGATGTAGAGTTTTCCATCTAATCACATATTCTGGATGTGGTCAAACTGCTGGGACATTCTTTATGACTTGTTTGTTATCCCTGTGGTTTTGGAATGCCCTGATCCCCTGAAGGCCTAACTCTGCACATCCAGTGCAGATCAGTACCACTAATTCAGGGATACTTCGGTTTCTTGCAGAGAGAAATGCTCAGATGGAAATCTGTGGCTTCTTCTCCCAGCTGTCATTTTGTCCTGTGCTGAACCGCCCCTAAACAAGCAGGTTGCATCCGTTCTAGCAAAACAAACACAGCCGAGGCAGAGCCACAGCATTGGCACGTGGTGGTCCAGCTGTTGTCACCACAGGGTTGGCTGGGCCCCTCACCCTGCCCCAGGCCTGGCAGCTTTTCCCTCCTCTGCCTGTACTGTGAACAAAGGTAGAATGTGAAAATGGTATTTTTACATTATGGTAATTTTCATTTTGTGAACTTTAATTTTCAAGCACTAAGATCTTCACTGGATTTCTTGCGGCTGAGCCCTCAAATGCCTCCTAGATGTGTATTTTATTAAATAATTCATCATTGTAAGTTCTTATATAAGTTAAGATACAAGATGAAGTGTACATCCTTTCTGGCTAGAGTAGAAGCAAGCCTCTACTGGGTGTCTGTTTTTCTCAACTTCTTTTTCTTGTGTAATATTTTAAAATTAGAACAGCAATTGTTTTAACCCCATTCTTCTCCCCACATAGGCATCACGTCCCATGCACCTTACCAGCACCCTTTCCTGTGCTGAAGACTGCTGAAAGGGCCAATAAGGAAAACTTGGCTGTGAAACATTACCTTAAGCATAATTTGTTTCCCCGTATTTCCTAAGTGTGTGCTTTGTTTCAAAATTTGAGGAAAAGCCAGCTTTTCACTCAGAGAAAAAAGCCTGAGAAGGTGCTCTTGGTGAAGGTGGTCAATAGATAGATCAAAGAAATGATCTCCTCAAACCTTGCTGGCTCAGCTGCCTACAAGGGCTCATGCCCCAGCATTTCCAGAGAGGAAAGAGAAGTAACATCAGCCCCTCTTGCTGAAACAGCTTCGCTTGGCAAGGAGTTGTGAAAGATCATCTGGGCTGCAGGGAGAGAGCAAGCAAGAGTGCTCTCAGCCTCAATCATCTGCCCAGAGAGGGACTTTAAAGGTCTCATTTATGCTCTAACATCTATTGGTATAGTTCCTGAAATGACTATTTAACATACAACAATTAACTGGTCATCAGATCACAACTGTGACCCTCCCCTGGCCTAACTCCCACAGAGCACAACAGGTGCAGACAGCACTGGCCCAAGGCCCTGGGCCACATGGCTGGAACAACATCCAGCCTAGGAAAAATGCCAAGCTCATGTAGGCTGCCAAATGGAGGTGAGGTGCTCCTCAACAGGCCGGTGCAGAGTTTTAGGTGCCTCAGGGCTTGGCAGATGCCAGAAAGAAGAGTCATGGTTTTGGACTTAGGTCAAGAGGTCCTTACACAGCATTAACAACTCTCTGAGCTCCTCAGTAACAGGATCTTAAGTCCCAGGCCGTGGCTTAGGGAGGCAGCATGGCTCTCCTGGCATAACCAGCACCACACTGGCCACAGGTGTGTGAGCAGCTCTGTGGAGCCACAGCAGCACTGCTGTCCTTTCCCAAGGCTCTGCCTGACCCTGGTTTCTCAAGCTAAGCCAAGTCCCTTAGCCCCAGGTTCCACATTACTTCCATGTCCTGTTGGCAGAAGGCTGCACAGCAGTGACACCTCTGAAGGAAGCCCTAAGCCAGGCCCTCGGCCTCATCCCTTACCTGTTCTCATGCCTACGGGACCTCTGTGAGCACACCGCCCATACCACTTTTACTGTCTGAATCCACTGTGGTGGCCAGGGAGGGATCTTTCACCTCTTCCAGCCTGTGTTGAAGCTCAGGTCCAAGGGCCTCACTAGAGGCAGAGGTCAGTGACCACGAGGGTACCTCTGGTAGCAATGGATGGACTCCTTACTCGAGATGGCCATTTTCACTGGAGGCTGTCATTGCCGGAGTGAGGGTGCTCTGGGAGACAAGACACAAAGTGTGCCTTCTAGGGCCACCCCAATGCTAGTGCCGAGTTGGGAACACATTGGCATAAGGATGCTAATTCACAACGTGATTCCAACAAGAGCTAAACACTTTAAGGGTGTTCGTTCCTCTGCAGAAAAGTGGGTCTCAAAAATAAATGGAGCTTAAATGTGTTTTGTCAGCCATATTTCAGTCTATCAGTTTTGATAGGGCATTTCAGCAGTGACAAGGGACAACAGAGTGGCGGCACCAGGCTAGAGCCCATCCCTGTGCCCACTAAGAGCTCACTTTGTCTGGTTCCTGGTCGCCAGCACACCAGCCTGCCTCTCCAGCCTCCTTTCTACCTGATGCCTTCTTTCCTTCACAGCCAGCCCCTGACTCTCTGCCCTCAGGCATCAAACAGAGACTCAGCTGATGAGCATGAGTCAATGAAACCCCTGTTCCAGGTCTTCTCACCATCTTGTCACCCCTTGTTTGTTACCTGCTTCACCTCTTGGTCTTTAAACACAGGGCTTGCGAAGCTGCTGTGGTCCTTACTCAAAAGAAAGAGTTTTTTGGAGGGTTTTTTTTGCTAAAGCATAATCGGTAGCATGGCTGTTTCAGAGGAAAACGTGCAGAAGATTCGTATTTGGCTGTGTGCTCTCTAATGTGTTATGTGAGTCTGAGAGAAGGAATATCTAAAAGGGACAGGAGAAACCAAGTGTAAGAAGTGAAAGAAGATTCCGGAATACAAGCAGAACAATTCTGAAGCATGCTAGAAGAAAATGCTGAGAAGTATTTATCAAGCATAATACCAAGGAGAAGATTTTTGGTGCTACAAATATGGTCCCTGTTGCAGAATCACTGATGAACATGTACAAGTGATTCAATGTGAAACACACAGCTCTGGAAGCACACATTCCTTTGACCCCTTTCAAGGATTTTGAAAGATGAGAATTTTCTCCCCCTTTCCCTGTGTGCACCAAGAGCATGGCTCAACTCTCAAATCCTATCTTGTCTTTACAATTTGCTCTTAAACAAATGGATAAACACAAGCTTGTTTCGCTATGGGAAGCAGCTTTCTTGTATCCAGGACTGATGTGGGCAAAGTGCTCCAATCTAATTGCACCTTCTCCTTACCATGGAGGTCTTACAGGACTGCTGTTCCCAGCACAACCAGTCCAGATGGAGCCCAAGTAGAACCTAATAGAAAGAGCTGCTGTCAGGACATTCTTGGTGTGGTTCTCAGCTTACTTGAACGTAGATGCCTGCCTCCTGGGAGCCAAAGCAGGCAGATACATAGTCCTTAAATGTGAGCAACAAGGCCCACTTTTCCTGGGGACTTGGGCAGTGAGGGCATGCTGTGGGTATTGGGTTGGTGGCCCACAGCAGGTTGGCTTTGAGGGCAGTCTGACCTGTGTGTGGCCTGGACCGGAGCAAGGAATTGCCTCCTGCTGTTCAGGGTTTATTCTGGAGGGGGAGCCGATGGGTCTGTTCCTGCTGGTACTTCGTGGCTGCATTTTTTTGCATGTGCCAAGCATCCTGCAAAGCTCTGCTCTCTTTTTGGTTTGTTTGGGTTTTTTTCTGGTTTTTTGTTTTGTTTTGGTTTGTTTTGTTTTGTTTTGTTTTGTTTAGGTGGAGTTTCAGGGGTTTTTTCCCTTCCCCTTCCCCTTCCCCTTTCCCTTCCTCTTCTCTCTCCCCTTCCATTTTTTCCTCTTTTTGTGTATCTATGTACAGAAAAGGATTTGTCTTTCAAAATAGGCTGAAAACTGAATCAAATGTTGGAAAGGAGAAAGCCCAAAGAAAAATTGGGGCAATAATGAAGACCTGTTTGAGGGAGAAATCATGAATGAGTAAAGAATTTTATACCTGAGTTACATCTCAGTTTCATGCCTGAGTTACTTCTGTCTCACTGATTTCCCCAGTGAGAAGGTAGCAGCAGGGTGGCTGGGGATGATTCCCCAGCAGCTGGGGTTGCAGCAGGGGCAGAGTGACCTCTCCTGACACTGGGTGGGCCCAATCTGTTCCCCCCAGTAGCACCTCAGGGAGAGTGGTGAGGGTGAGAGGTGCCTTTCTCAGAAGCAGAAATACCAGACATCCTCCATCACAGAAGGGGGACAAAGGGGAAGAGGAAAAAGGCTTGTCCATGAGAAGATAGAAGCAGGTCAGTTTTCCTCATGTTTCTGCTCCTGCAGGATTATTTAGTGAAAAATACTGGGCTACACTAAGCACTCAACTTTTCTGTAACTATAACAATAGAAAAAGCAAATTTTTGTGATTTGCTTGTAAACTAAAGTGAGTTCTTTTAGAGTGCACCTTTTTGACAAGTCAGGAAAATGTAGCTTTTATCTAATGAACACCCTCTGCCCCCCTCACCCCATGCACCATACATACTTTCTGAATCCCAGACAACTCACAGTTATCAGTACAAAGATGAAGGTAAAACAGTCATTACTTGCATGGCTAGGGGGCATCTGATGTAAAGTGCATTCCCTGGGTTTTGGGTTATGGTTTGTAAAGAAGTGCAGAACACTTTCATCTCCCCTTTCAGCCCATCTGTGGCTTCAGTTGACAGGACAAAATGTGGCACAACAGAGCCAGACAATAAACTATTGTACAGTGGAACAGGAAGCAACAGGTAATGTTTAGAGGAATTAAATTATTTTTGGATCTGATACTGATAATCAGTTTAGGCGAGGGGTATCCAGTGCAAATTTATACAACATTTTTAAAAGACTGGGAGCACTCAAGAAGCAGATAAGTTAAAGTGCAGTATAAATGAACCATTCATGAACTCTGAGACTTCCTTGCCTGCATACAAAGCACATGAGAACAGACCTTGTTGCCTGTCATCCCGGACTTTTTTTAATTAACAGTTGTGAGCCATTCTTGTGCAGTATGTCTGATACTGGTGAGAGAGCTTTGTGCCTTTTGCAGAGGAACAGAAAACATGTTAATATGACATTCCTGGAGGTACAAAAAAATACTGGATATTGTTCCATCTTCAAAAAATCTGTATTCCATCCAAATGATAATGTGAAACCTTCACATGACATTCATGTATTAAAAACTGAGGCACTGGAAGTCAGTCTAATGTGCAGCTATTTAAAACAGCTGCTAGAGCAATGCTTATTTAATTAATCTAAGCTTTGTGACATCCTAGATGTCTGTGGAATGGTTGCCATCCAAAGCCATGCCACTGTTTGAAAGTAGCCACTGTAGATGGACCAGAGGTCCCATCACCTGTTCTAGGCAAAAAATGCTGGAATAACAGCGGTGCGGGTCAGTGAAGTTCTCTGCTGTCATGGTGTGTGTTTATATAGAAAATGCCTGGGTCTGCAGCCCTTGCTTCAGGTCTGCTTGGCAGGACCCCTCCCCTGCAAGGCTGTGCCGGGCACTGTCACCCGCCAGGCAGCTGAAGGGGAAGCAGCACTGACGCTTCCTCTACAAGAAGGCAGGGGATAAGAAAGAAAGCAGGCTCCTCTGGTTATCTGGTAAAAGCAATAAAGGGCTTTCTACAGCTGTCAGGATGACCCAGGGAAATCTACCAGGCAGCATTAACTCGACCCTGTTTTCTGTCCCAAAGCCAAAGAGTTGACACGTCAAAATCTTGCTGTCAATTCCTGCCTCAGCCCAGATCTCTATGGGGGCTGATCCTGCAAGGTGCTGAGCACCTCTGAACAGAAGCCTGGAAATCCTTTTGTCCTGACAGCAAAATACATGAGAAAGAATTATTTGCAGTCAGTGGGGCCCAGATTGGGCTGTTGTTCCTGTTGTCCCCATTTTCACTGTCATTCTGCAGCATTTGCACTCCATGCAGGTCTATTTTCTATGGGGTGTGTCCACCTGAGGTACCCTGTCACCTGCTCAGGGCAAAGCATTAACCTGGAACTACATAAACAGACTTAAGCCAAGTGAGGAGCAGCTCCAGCATCTATCCCATCTAGCTCCAAAGAGCTATTGCAAATAAGGGGAATATTTGTTTGTGTGTGCTGTTCTCATCTGGCCTGGCCCTAAGATATCATCAGTACACATATGAGGAGGAAGTTTGTCAGAACTGAGCTCGTGCTGTTGGGGATCCTGAGAAATGAGGGGAAATCAAGGACAGATGTAAAAAGAACAGTGGATTTTTTTTAAAAGAATGCAGGGAAAAAATCAGACCTTTTCTGAGGATCTGTTGTACCATGTCTGGAGACATCCAATGGTAAAACAAGAAGTTTAAATTCTACTTCAAGTGAAAATCTTAACTCAAACTTTAACATGGAGCTGCTACCAACATCTTCATTTTAAAACACGTAAGCACACATGCCACCACAGAGCTATTAATTTCCATGCACAGAAACTTTTGAAGGCACAGCACCAGCTGCTTAAATATGTCTATAATTATTCACGCATTAACACCTACTGAATTAGCAGCATTAGCACCTACTGAATCATCTTGTATGCGTTTAAATAAATTAAGCCTGGGATTCAGTAGCACTGGGCTGGGAGGCTGTAGTTGCTAGAGTTATGGATGCGGTGCTGCTTGACCTGCGGAGCAGGTGAAAGGTGCTGCAAATGCCTTTTTGAAAGAGCCTGCCCTCTAATTGGCAGCAGTGCAACCCATCAGGCAACAGTGGTGGGCACTGAAATATATTTCCTCTGATTCTTTGTTTTTGTTTCAATTGAGGAAGATTCTTATAACCCTTTTTTTTTCATTCCTGTACTCTTATTACTAGGCCCCATTAGGAAACTCACATTACTCCATCTGTCTCAGAGCTTATTTTATGTGGAAATATTTCAAAACTCACACAGTTCTTGTTCAGCCCCATACAATTGAAAGAAGTTCAAAGTTGGGCAGGGCACCAAGTCAGCAGACATTAATAACATTACTTGCAACCATTCAAAACCTGTCATTTGTTAAGTCTGTCCCTCTCAGTCCAACAGGCATAAATCATGTGTATAAATGAGCTCCTACCCACAAAGGAAAGCTGATTTTAACATCTAAGCCTGCGCTGTCACCATCAGGATTTTTTCTTTCCACTACTTTATTTTTGAGTACAAGACCAAAAGGGAGGTGACTCAGTGCAAATACACCTCAGGAACGTTTTAGGAAAAGAAGTTAAGCAACTTCTGCATGAAAACTTCAGCTCTTCCCACTCAGATCCCACATACACATCCAGCATAGCAGAAGCATCCTTCACATCCCACTGTCAGCACCTGCATCAATCAGGTGGGGAGAGGGGCTGCCCGAGGGAAGGGCAGTGCGTGTCCCTGCTGCCCGAGCAGTGATGGGGCTCTGCAGGGACCATCCTCCCGCACAACCTATCTCATTCTTGCCAACTGCTCTTCAAAGCTGGACACTGAAAAGTCTGTGTCCAGTGGTGTCCTTCTGCAAAAGACTTGTCAAATCTGATGAGAAAGTAAATCTTGACACCACCACACCAAATTGCCATGAGGCTGAGGGCTGGTGGTTATAGAACATCCCACTCATCAGACAGGCCCTCATCCCTGCCCTCACCCTTCTCCTGCAGGCACCAACATGCTGCTTCCTATGAGATAGCCTCCCAGGCACTGGGGACTGACCCGACAAATTGAAACACAAGAAATTGCATTTAAAGCATAAGAGAAAAACATTTTTATGTGGAGGGTGGTCAAGCACTGGTACAGGCTGACCAGAGAAGTGGCGAAGTCTCCATCCTTGGAGATATTCAAAGTCTCTCAGGGCACAGGCCTTATCAACCTGCTGCAGCTCATGGTGTTGGAGCAGGGGTTGGACCAGATGATCTCCAGAAGTGCCTGCCAGCTTCAGATATTTTGCCATACTGTGACTCTGTGACTTTGCCTCCCAGCTACCCTCAGACACTGTATTTCTGCTGTGTGCCTCCCAACTCTAACACATCTTTAGTCCAAACCGTCTTGCTGTGGCCAGAAAATGTCCTCTACTGTACTGTGGGGCAACAGCCTTGAGAACACATTCACCCTGGGCAGGAGTGCCTGCTGCCCTGCAGGTCATGGGAAGAGAAGAGGCATCCTTCCCTTTTCATGCATTTCTGTACATGCCTTGCTCATGTCTGGTGCCCATGACTATAGCGGGGAGACCAGGCTCTGGAAGGATGTGGTGCCCAGACTGTGAGCAGCTACAGCCCTGCGGCACTGTCATCTTCCCACACACAGTGTCTGAGCAGCACATATGGCTGTAGATGATCGTGGCAAGTGCTATCCCAACCACAGGCTTCCTGCCATGAGAAATCATAGTGGCTGGGAAATTGTAGCTTTCTGGGACGAGCCATTACAAAGAAGCTCTTTAGAACCTATTCGAGTTTTTATGCTCAAGTAGGCCTGAAATCAGTCTGGCCAGCATTTTTTGTTCATACTCTCACTCATGATGAACTTGGAGATTTGAATTTTATTTAATCTGCAGGACATCTAAGGATGATTTTTGCTTCAGCAAGAGTTGTGGAATCTTGCTCCCTAGAGATATTCTTTTTTATATCTCCAGAGCTGGGCAAGGTGTCTCCTCAGGGCTCTAGGTTATGAGTAAACTTAAGAAAGTGCTAAACTCAGTCCTATTTGTCACAGTAAAATCCAGGGACTATATGACCACTGTGACCTCCAGCATCCTTCTCAGTGTCATAATGAATCCTCTGGAATCCTCACATCAGTCTGTTTCTGCTGACAAGTTTCAAACCAATTAGAGGTTTTATTCAGTCACAAGTTGCTTGGGCTCCTTCCTTCTAGAGAATAATCTCGTGTGGAACACAACAATCAGGCTATCAAGAACCTAAGAAAGCCTTTGCTGATTTAAAATGCTGCACCTGGGTGGCTTCCCAAGATGGGGAAATGCTTTGTAGATATTGTCTCCAACAATTTTCAATCTAGGGCTTGTCCCTTTGCCTTTTTGGGAAACTTCCAGACATTGCTCTCATTTTTTTGCAAAGCCTTCAGCTCATATTATATACCCTCTTTCAATTCCTTCTCTGACATCTCCAGCTGCTTCAAGTCTTAATTCCAACTGCAAAGTCCGTGGGTCTTGTTTTAGACCTTGTCTGTGATTTTTTCCTTCCCTAATTCCAGACAAGTAATTTTGATATCTCCACCATTTGGTTCTTCTCAGTTCAATGACACCATCAGTTCACAACCCTTTTGCCATGATTGCTCTTCTGCCTGGCTTCAGTTGTTCTTCCCAACCCAGGCAGCACAAGGAGTTCTCCTGTTCATTTCAATTAAGAAAAGTAGATGGCAGAATCAGGAATTTCACTGACGTGATCCCACTCAATTACAAAAATAAAAAAAGAGAAAATATGTTCTACAATCACTTTTGGACTCAAAATAGCAAGATACAATTTCTTTGCTATTTCTATCCCCCATTCCCAGGCACTACTCTACTCCAGGATCACATTACAAACATTTCCCTCTGTCTGTCTTTAGCTGAACGCTGCCATTTTTGCCCACTTTTCTGCTGACCTGGCTTCATTTTCCATGTTGTGGTTCTAAAACAAGGAACAGTCAGTCACTGGCTACCTGCCCGCAGTGAAACCTCTCTGCCCACACAGCTCCCCTCCCACCTGCCCTGCCTGCTGCCCACCGTTTCATTGATGGAATTTTTTGTTTTGCTTGTCATATACTTGCAATGAGCTTCCCCATTTCTTAGAAGTAATGTATAGGATGATTCGTGTTGGTTCATGTTGTGAGTAAGCCTAGGAAAAGTCCCTGGGTGAGCAGCACTTTTGCCATCAAACAGCTGTACCCAACGTGCCCCCTTTCCTTCCACATCAGTAAAGGCAGAACTGCAGGACATTCTCAACCAAAGGTAGCAGTGGTCTCACCACCTTTTCTCAGCCATCCTGACAGTTTCTGCTTCTACTCCCTTTCTGAAGTTCTTGGGTCCTTGAAATGAAAACAATCTGTGGCTGGAAGTAACTGATACAAGGGATGAAGGTACAGAGGATGAATTCCATGTGAGGATGAATTTATCAATTACTGTTTGTGGTGTCTACATCAGCTTTCAAGGATATCTTGTGTGCCACTCTTTGCAGTCATGGGCTGTGTTTGGACAGTCTGGGTCCAGCCAGTCCTGGGGCATGGCTGGGAGGAGTGCAAAGGGGAAGACGCTTCTCAAAGGCAGACTGTCAGATGAGGGGAAAACATGAGCACCTTCCATGACAAACCAATTCTGCTGGGCCACCCTGCACCCACCAACCCCAAGGACCTAAAGCAGAATTTGGGCTTGCTTGGCTCTACCTTTGGCAGTAGTAACAGCTCCCAGCTCTTCACTCAGGCTATGTGCATGCAGTCCTGGAGTCCAAAATCAGGCACTGTCTTCCCCATCCTCCTACTGCCTCCCACCAATACGGGACCCCAAATCCATGTCCTACACTCGTGCCCCTCACTACCTGTAAAATGCAGGCGCACATTTGATGCCATCCTCACCACTCACCTCCTGACTACTTACTACACTTTTTGCTTTAGTTTCTGAGCTCAACCCATCTTGCTCCTTATAGATATAGATATAGATATAGATATAGTTATAGATATAGATATAGACATAGATGATATAGATATCTGCAAAGGTCAAGGCAGCAGCACCAGCTCCAGACTCTGTCAAGCCACCAGCTTTCCCTGGAGATAAAGGACACCTGCCCAACAGCATCTCTAGGAGCCTCTATCAGACCTAGCAGCACCCATTACCCCTAGCTTTAGATACGCTGCTTAGAAGTGCTTTTGGGTCAGTTAAGGACCAGTTTGGGACACTCTACTTTCCAGCAAGCCAATTTTTAAGTTTTTGAAAGATAAATGTATTCCCAGAGCCAGATGCACGTCGATTTTACAATATCTGCATTTTTGCATTACTCTATATCTTGTTCCTACTATCCCAAAAGATTAAAAGTTAGTTGCTACTGTCCTGGGAAACCAGAAACTGACTGCAGACCAGTTAAAACATAGTTGGTTTTTTTCTGAGCCATCATCAAAGAAGCATTGAGTTTTGCATGGTTGCAAGGGTACCAGAAAAAGAGTATCAGATGCACACATATCTTAAACACCCCCCTTCCACCCTCACAGGCACACACAAACACACCCGGAGCAGAGACCAGGAGGAGCACTAAAAAGCTCTGTAGAAGTATTTATTTTTAAAATAGAAGCTATAGCTCAGCTCCACACTGACTTGTGTGACAGTTGCCTGTGCTGATTCTTTTCGGGAGTCTGTGGAGCATTGCCTGTAGCAGCCAAACAGGCTGATAAACCCCTGACAGATCCTGCAGGGTTGGAAGGGCTCAGCACAGTGATTCTCACAGCCAGCCAGCACCACCACTCTGTATTGACATTGGCAGGGCTGCATGGGTCCGTCAGAGGGAAACTGGTGACATCATGCAGCCTTCATCCTTCCATGGTGACCCACATCAAAGGCAATTTAATCACTGCCCAGAGCGATGGACATTCTGTAATATACAATGAATCACGTTTTGAAGTCCTAGGAGGTCATACACAGCTCCTGGCAAATCCAGTGGAGGAAGGTGGTGTGGACGACAACCTTTTACAGCAGATCCCAGAGAGACTGTAACTGATGATGAACTACCCCCCTCAAAGGCTTAGCCCTGCATACCATAATGCCTGGACATGGACTTATCAGTAGCTCCGCAGGGACACTGATATACATATCATGGTTATCCCAAGTGTTGATACAGCTCGAGAAAGAAAATCTTATTGTAAATGTTCTTGGTAAGAAATTATTAGGATCGTTAAATTAGTTGAATATCCAGGTTGTCAGATTTAGCTGAGCACAGCTTGGTACCCCAGTGATGTTCGAGGCTGCCTTTCCAGTCCTGTGAACCCAGGTCTGCTGGGCAAAAAGCATGGTCCTTCAGCCATGCCTTCCACCAGCGGCCAGCTCCCTTTGCTCTCTTGCTTCAGCAGTACTTCTGCACCAGCAAGGGCATAATGAAGGACCATTGCTTGCTTAGCCCTAGCCCTGCTCTTGAAGAATTGTGTAATGTCTAATTGTATCTCAAAGCTAACTTGAAGCTGTGCACTGACATTTAAACAGTGCTCTTTGTTGACCACTCTTACACTTATCAATTTTTACTTACACCGTTACACACAGATGCACACTCATATATGCCCATAAAAATAATGTGTTCTTTACGACTGGATACCAAAAAAGGTAAATCAAAATGTTTGTGAGACTCTCTTGCATGCCTAGGTCTGCAAAACATTAATTTAAAAATTGCAAAGTGCAGAATATGCAAGGGGATGTAGTATTCCTAAAGTTCAATCTTATTACTCACTGCTAGCTAGGCCTGTTCAGAAAACCAGGACTCTATTTCGTGTGAAACATGAAGGTCAATATATTTTATTTCTCTGTAGAATGAAATCAAAATACAACATTCTTCATGGATGTTACCATGAAAAAACAGACTCATAAGACATCTGGTGGCCCCATAGGTGACCTAAATTCTCTAGTTTAGCTGAGGGGGTTGAATCTCAGTCTCTGATATTCTAGGTTCTCTCCAAGGAAAGGTAAAATTCCTTCTGGATGTGAGAAACTTACTCAGCAGCTTCATTTAGGTACTGCTGTGTTTTAGCAAAATGTTCCACAATTATATTTTCAGATGAATCTGTGATTCTGTGAAGCATTTCCCACTAAAAGCCTTGTTCAGCTGGATAACAAATGTTTAATTCTGGTTAGTCCTACAGATGAGCTCATTGGAGTCACACCTTGCCTGTCCACAGGTACCAGCTCCTCCTCCACTTTAGTACATCTCTGGGAGGAAAGTTCATAAACACAGAAGAGACGCAACGGGAGTTTCTGGATATCTGAAATCCATTAAACATGTGTGGGAAAGTCTTAGGATACAAGTGGATCTGCCTGCTGGTGCAGCCACCCCTCTCAAGTACAAGCTATGCAAGGCCAAGGCTTGTTGGTCATGTACAGCCACCGTGTGCCTCTGACCCCCACCAGCTGAAGGCACTCTGCATTCTCAGCAACTGACAACATGTGCAGGTACTTCAATATACTGAACACAGTAAAGAGCAGGACATTTGTGAACAGCTGCCTGGGAGACAGAGGTGAGTGGAGACCTTTGCCTTTTTTTATGAGCGTATTGCAGCTGCTGGCAGGTCTCTGTTCACAGTTGACAAAACAGCAGAGGAAAACAAAGGAGGGGAAAGGGCCGGTGTCTGCATCTGCATGGGATTGAGAATCCAGAGATCATTCGCTGCAGCTGCAAGCTTCATCATGGGCAACTTCAGCAGGAAGGGTTTTCCTACTTGCCAAAAAGATCACCTCAGAGTGTTTAGTTGTACTGAGCAAAGTAGAAATGTCATTATTTCTTTGAGCAACAGTTCAAAGTGGTACTCAAAATGCTGAAGTTGTTTGCAAACTCATTTTCAGCTGAACCTAAAAAAGTTAAGGGCAGAGCTTGTTCAGAACTGATAGTTACCATGTGGTGATCCACTCTCCTAACCAGGTTCCAAACAGAAAAGTGAGGATTTCCTCTAAAAACCTGGCAAGTCACAGATTTCCTGAGTCAAGTGAGAAAGCTGATATTTGCATAAACCTCTTCCAAAGCCCCTGTGTGAGAGTTTTTTTCTGGCTTGAATATGATCAAATCAGAGCATGGAACTGCTCAGCAGACTGACTCAAACTCCTCTGGCATCTCAAAGGCAAAGCTGATGGTTTGAGAGGAGCTAGGGACAGATTTCCCACTGACATCACTTTCCCAGCTATGACAGGAAACCACAGCGTCTTTATTGTTCAGGTGTTTAATGCAGTCAGAGCAGTCAGTAATAAAAAATAATGACTCTGTGTATGTAACACGGACCAAAATCCAGTGATATGCAATTCTGCGCAGTCCTCAGGCTCCCTCCATATGCTGCTGTCAGTTGTGTTCCTCTGCTGTGCAAGTCTATAATGTCTTATTCCTATGAAACATAATTGCCTGTATCTTGTCCTGAAGATGGCGAGAAGATCTCTCCCATGTACTGCAGGATTCACTCTGTAAGGACCTCCACAGAAAGTGAGCGTTGGAAACCAAGTACCTAGGATTATGCTGCTCCAGGAGCTCCAAATTACACCTACCTGCTGCTGCCTCCACTGAAATACTTTCTCAGAGCTCGTGTTCTCTACTACTACTGCTAGTGGGAATCCTCCTACCCTTTCTTCTTTCCTGTGGGATTTAGTCAGCTTTTTAAGAAAAGCAGGTTTGCAGAAGTTGTACTTCTGAGGGCATGCTTGCACTCCTGCTTAGACCTGGGCCCAGTCCTAAGGCCTACAGACAGTACTACCCATACTGCAAGTTTGGGTCTACTACACAGCACATCTATCCCTAAGCCCCAGGGCCATGCCCCAGGCAATGATCAGCACTGTGCCAGGAAGCCTCCTGCAGTTCCGGAAAACAACCTCAGCTCCCTTTCGGAGATATATTGGATAGCATGTATAGTCAGGTTTTCACACAGTAAGTAGGATTTAATTGCCTTGGCATTGGACTTTTGGGCTATTTGAGATGCCCTAGCCGGTGTCACCTGGCCCCAAGCAGCTGGAGAGTGGAGTTTCCCATAAACCCTCTCCCCACCAACCACCAGAGGACATCTTGGTGTGTCAGGTCCTCTCAAGTGTCACTAGATACCTACAGCTGGGAAACTGCCCTGAGCTGGTTGGTGCCTTCACTAGGAAACTCCCAAGGAGAGCTTAGAATGCAAGCGTAAATGCTTAATTAAAGACTCATGGTTTATGGCTGAGCTACTCATTTTCTAAAATGGTTTGGAAGTGATTTTGTTATCTGACTTAATTTGTAAACAGCAGTGCATCAGCTTACATATGTGAATGTGTATTTTGTTCTCTGCTTGTCTGTCAGTGAGTGCGTGTGTACCAGTTCCGGCACACAGACAACACTCAACAAGCACCTAAAGCAGGTGGAGGTAATGCAGGTCTGGCTTGGCTCTAGATCTAGATCTTAATTCCTTCAAAGTCACGAGGTGTTGGGATCTGAGGTTTTGCAGCAGACAGAGCCCTGTAAACCTCAGCTTCACTTGCTCCCTCCTTCTGTCTCCCACTGCAGACTGACAAAGGAAAGCAGGCAAAGCTGATTGCCAAGTGGGCACGACCCGAGGGGAAAATTCCTTCTACTCTCTGCAGAGGAATTCATGTCTATGCTGGTGCAAAAGGCCTACTTACCTCAATCTTTGCTTGTCCTGCTCCAAGTGTAATTAATTGACATAAAATTATCCAGCCATTTTTCAAATCCTGACCCATTGTTTGAATCAGTGACCTCCTGCGGTACCAAATTCCACAGGTTGACTACATACTGTGTGAAGTAATATTTCTATCCATTTACCAGCCATTAATTTCTGACCTTTGGGAAATCTGAAATATGTATGATCATGTGAAGGATCTTGAGCCATTCATAGTTGTATGTTGTGCAAAACACATTTGTTCGTTTAACCAAGTCTCGAGTTCATTTGGCCCCAACTTTGAGCAGCAGGCAAGACAAATTAGCCCAGAAAGCAAGAGAAATAGCAAGAAGCAAGCTGCCAGCTGTTAGATGAGCAAAGGGGGAGCTACAGAGATTCCCAGAGCCAAATTCTTATCTTATTTATGCTAGCGTAAATCTAAAGTAACTGCACTGAATTACCCTGGATTTATCCTTCTGTAAAAGAGATCAGAATCTGACACTCACTTTGGAAATTTCCTTCCTCCAATTTCCATTTTTCCTAAAAACAGAATGAGACACCATTGTGCCACAGCTTTGTCAAATATTTCTTTACAGAAAAGTATCAAATAACCAACAGTTCTGAGGAAAAACAAAATCTCTTGCAAAGCTTTCAATAATCAAAATAAATTTCATAGTTTTACAAATCCAGAGGTCTCAATATCAAGAGAACTAGACAGAATTAACTGTTAAAGCACCCCTTGTCTCTTTGGTCCCTACAACTATCTGCTTCTGTGAAGTCTAGTTTTGGGTCTCAGTCAATCCTAGCTGTGGAATTGAGTTTGATCAGTGGGAAACACAAAGATAGAGCAGGAATAGAGATATTCCAGATGAAAGAGAAAGAGATGCAGGCAGGTTTGAATGTGCTCTATAAATTTAAGTGCCCTCTTGTTCTTTGCTTTATTTTCTCTTCTCGTTTGTGTAAATTCTCACAATGAGAATTTACAATTTCATCACAAAGTTGCTGCAAGAGAGAAGCAAAACTCAAATATTGCAAAAGAAATACAGAACAGGCTAAGCAATATAATTACATGTTATTACAAACCAGCCTGTCATGAAAAGAAAATTACTACTTCCCTCATTTCTAGTAAAGTCCTTAGCATATTCTTTCTCACACATACGATTTTATTGCCAGGGTGTTTTATGCAAGATGCACTCAATTTGCAAAAGTAGTTCTGAAAAGTTTCTTAAATTATTACCTTGCAAAACATTCTAGGGTATTTATTTGAAATGGCATCACTCTGTTTTAAAACATCGTAGTGTTAAATAAACTTGACCTGTAGCACCAAACCACTCATTTTTCTCCAGCTACGTCATACCTTTGAAATGCTTATGTATAGGTACAACACCCCAACTTCTCCAGCTGAAAAACAAATGCAAGCCCCCATCGAAAAATAATGACAGTGCCACCTTTTCTCTTGTCACTGAGACTAATGGAGGAAGAGGTTTTAAGAAAGAAGTGGCCTCATCTTAATTACCAATGGAAAATAAGATTGAATAAGACAGGTATTTTAAGTATACAATTGTGCTCTGAGTCTAGATCCCACTTCTGCAGTCACAGAGCTCTGCCTACAGCCCCAGCTGGCCCCCAGCTCTGCCTGCTGTGTTCTGGGGAGCGGAGGGCGGGAGTGGGGCAGGGGGATTGCACCAGGAATGTGGGGTCAGGGCCACGGGCAGCAACAGGACAGTGCTCTCGGCAAGACACGGGGTGACCCAGGAGGACTCACCACTGCACAGCCAGTGTGTGGATGGTCTCCAGCTAACCCTGAACCTCACAGGGGCTGTGGACTCTAGCTGCCTGCCAGGAGCCGTGTTATAACCTTTGTAAAGCTCAGGAGGGCATAGCCCCTCATCCCTTCCCCCTCTCCAGACTCTAATGGCTGTCCATCCTCCAGCACTGATTTTTTGGGGTCAGAATTAAAGAAGAGGAAGACACAGCTCAGTGCAGTTACTCAAATTGCATAATTGTGCTGTATGTGTGAGGACAAATAAAACTATTAGCTGCTGGCATCAAGCCAAGAATCCATTAACGACAAACTGGTATCTATCTAGGAATGAAAAATGTTTTACTAAATAAACATTAAAACCAGGAAGCTTTCAACTTCTGTCACTAGGTAAAACTTCATTGTGACTCTGTTGGAAGAAGCGATAGCCAGAAGGTGGGCAAGGAAACTTTGTTACACTGATAAAAAACTATTTAGTACCAGGAGGAACTGCTGTGCTGTGTTTTACAGTGGTTCACAAAGCATGATGAATGAAGATCGATGGTTTCGTGGGATCAACACGCTGACTAGATGGAAAGGAAAGAAGGCAGCAGTATGTGCAGGCAGAAGGTTCCATCATGCAGGATGATACTCAGAAATCAGCTCACTGAATTTTGTACCTTTTCCTGTGTGGCATCACTGTGCTGTTATTTACGGTTTTCCAGTGAAAGAGACCTGAAAATTGGAAATACAGACATTTAAGTTCCCACAACTCACAGGAGGCCAGGGAAGTGGTCACAGCACCAGCCTAACAGAGTTCAAGAAACATTTGACAGTGCTCTCAGGTACATGGTGCAACTCTTGAGGTGTCCTGTGCAGGGCCAGGAGTTGGACTTGATCATCCTGATGGGTCCCTTCCAACTCCACATATTCTATAATTCTATGATAGCTGAGACACAGAAGGAATTAATCTCTTGGAATTCATGAGGAGAAGAAAAAATGTTGTTATATGGCTACTTCCAGGTCATGCCGTTGAAAGGATTGTGGTGTGCTGAAGGTGGGATGCAGGATGGATATGAATAAGGCTAAGCGATGACTTAAATAATGGGCAGCTAAAGACAAAAACACATGACAGGAAATTTTGAAGGCTTTCAGTAGGAAGATTCCTGTAAGAAATCCGGTGGCTTTCCTAAACCCTTTCAGAGTCAAAGTCACTGCAGGGAAGCAGTTAAAATATATATGCTGCCAGATAGGGCACTGCATAGAGATAAGAGAGGCGAAAATGTATTGTGAGGGTCAGCGTAAGCTATTGTCACCCTTCTGGGAAAGAGTGTGGGATATCCACAAGAATATGAAATCTGTGGTGACAATACTGAGTGCAGCCTCAGTGATGCACCCAGCTCCAGGTGTCCCACCAGGTGTTTCATACTCTGCACAGTTTTGTCTTAGAGAGCCCATGGAGCTTTTCCTGCCCTGCAGCCCAGAAGTCAACTTGTCTGTTTGGCAACTGCTGCCCCAAATACACACCAACTGTTCCCTCCAGGTCTCCCCAAATGAAGAGACCTCTATGGTGAGTTCAGAGCACCCAAAGTTTCAGATTGTCAGCCCAGATCTGAAACTGTTCCCGCAGCCTTGAAAAATCTTCTCATGTCTGTTGTTCCTATCCTCTGTAGAAGGAAATCAGTCTGAGACTGAAGCAGGTGGATGTGGTCTCAGTTGCGGGCTGTGTGTGAAAGGCACCCGTGGCACACTTCCATCCAGCTTCCAAGGCCAGCATAAGAGTCTGAGGAGAGTACTCGATACAAGAAGGCAGAAGGAGAAAGTCTAGCAGAGGGAATGTAGCTTGCCATCCCCAAGGGCAGCATGCTTCTGCCAGGGCGAGGGCAGGAGCTACTGTTTGAATATAAGTTGAGAGGCAGTGGCTTGTAGGGCTTGGGAGTGTATCTGCAAGGGGTGGGAAGGAAAAGACTCAGAGGGAGAGTAGAGCATAGCCTAGACCAAGTCCTGTGGCTATTGAAATCTCGAGCTACAGGGTGCAGATGATTTGGGTGCACTTTGGGCTAGAGGCAGGAGTTAGCTGAATGCTGCCATTCTGTGCTTGAAATTTCACTCCCCTATTTGCTCTCTGTTGGTTTTCACACAGGATGCTCATCTGCACATACCAATCGGCTTGACTGCAGCTACGTCTATGAGGAAGAAAATGGTGTAGAGCCAGACCCTCAGCTGGAGTAAATCAAGCAGATGTGGAATCAGGCCAATTGAGACCATGCCTGAGATCTCCTAGTTTCTCCTCTCAAACTGTTACATTAAACTAAACATAAGATACAGTAGCTCCCTATCTTTGCCTTGGTTTTGCACACTGATATTTTGTCCAACTTCAGGTGCCAGGATAAATACATGGAAGGTGATAGCATGAAAATTGTATCCAAATTGTCAATGACTCACCCGCGCAGATACTTGTAAGGAAATATGGGGATGGTTGTCACCACTCACTGTTTTAAGAAAGCAGAAGCATAATCCATGAGATCCTGCATAGATATCAGACCTGAAAGGTCTTTATAACTACATGCCAGTGTATAGGATCTAAGAGCCAGCCCTGCAGGTACAAGAGAGTCTGGGCAGCCCTGCCGAGGAACCACATCTCTTGAAGCTGTTGAAGAGATGTTGCTGCCCACATGAGACCACCTGATGCTGAAATGAGAAAGCAAAGAACAAGCAGTTCCCCCTTTCTGCAGGATGCCACTGTGTCACTCTCCATGTCATGCTGAGCCACCTGAAGGCTGCTGTCACTTGTTTGGCAATATTCGCAGAGCTTGGTGGGCTCCGTGAGGTGTTGGTGGGAGGTGCTTTGCCGCTGCCTTTTCCATTAGCACACCAGTGTGAAAGGGACCATTATACAGCTCGTTTCAGAAACACAAAAGGATCCCTCAGCACCATGGGCACCCTCCACTGGTCAGGCAAGCTGACCAGAAAGGTGCTTTCATAAGCACACAAAAGCTTCAAGTAGCCTTTGCAGCATCGTTGGTATTCTACCTGGAAATCCAAGATGAGCCATGAGTGCTCCAGCACACCATGCTCTGGGACAGATCACGGGCATTCCCATCATCTGCAGTGCCCAGAAGGGCACCCCACACCCCAGTCCATTCCTCTGAGTCTGGTTAAATTGGCTTTTATGCCATTTTGAGAACTCAGGTGTGCTGCATGGAAAACAGCAGCTCTCCATAAGGCATAAAGCCAGCATCAGGCCTCTTGGCTCAGATTCCTTTGGAACCATCTTGCAGTGAGGACAAGGCTGTAGGTAAAAAAGATGCTGGGGGATTTTTTCCCCTCCAACAGCTTACAAATAGTACAGAAGTATGCATTGGCCTGGACTTCCTAACCCCATAGAGATCGTTCCTGTGTACAGCCCATCTAATAAACTGATGAACAATGATTGTGGCATCCAAAGGTGGCCAGTGACTTGCTGGTCTGCAGCACTCAGGGGAGGTTCTTTGGTTTTCACATCTGGACCAAACTCCAACATTTGCATGACCTTTCTAAATCAGGGGAACTTTCCATGAAATACACAGCCAAGTATTTAGGTCTGCAGAGTTACTGTGGGACATTACTTACTTATCACAAACACAAAACTCAGGAGAGGCAGAGCTGTCAAAAATTTGGATAGCATGTCAACTCTTCACATTAATGCACTTTCTCTATTATTAAACAGAAACATTATATTTCTCCAAGAGCTTAGTCAGAGCCTGGGTTTGATAGGAATAGATATCCAGCTCCATCATTCCAAGGTATCTATCAGGACTTCCCTACAGCCCCTATGTGCCCTAATTACCAATAGTCCTCTCCCTATAAAAGCAGCACTTCTGTCACAACAATGCTGAGCACTATTCCTCCATAAAGGTCATGGAAATAAAAGATTGTGCTTCCTTTCTGGATCAATAACAACACATGCACCACACCTACTTCCCCACCAGCGCAGGTGGCATGACCCTCTGCCACCACCCACAGTAGGCCACAGCAAGACCTGCCACCAACTGCTGTGTGGTAGCCTTTGGACAGCTTCCAGCAGCCACTTTATTCCCAGAGTCACTTCACTGTCACATGAGGCATACACCACACTTTCCAGCTGGGATCGCTCTTCCTTATCAGTTGCTTTCCTCACTTTTGAACAGGTGCTGTTTGCAGAGCTCTGACCTGCCTTGTTGCTCTGGCACACAAACCATCATCTTCTCATGGTCCATCTGCTGCCTCAGAGAAGAGACATGCTTACCTCCTTCAGCTTCTCCCCACGCTAAATGGGCAGCAGAGATATCCTCTGTAAGGTCCAGGAACTGAGAAAGACAGGAAATGGAGATGGCAACGAGCTCTTTGAACTCCCTCTTCTGAAGTAAGAACCTCTCACAGTGACTAGACACATTGGAGAGCCATGACCACCTCCATCACCTACCCCAGTGTCCCCATGAATGCCTCATACAAGCCAAAACCAAGAGCAGAGTGTTCACTACACATAATAACAGCTGCTGTGGCTTTTTTGCTCACTTGACATTTATGAGCAGCTTTATCCCTCACACACGTCTGGGCATCATCACTGTTTTGACTTTTGGTTAGATTACAAATATCCAGAACTGGGGCTGTGCTGTTGAGCTGTTGCTGGTCATGTAAGTGAAATGACCTCCTGTCCCCTTCCAGCACTAATAAGAGGAATAAGAATCCTTCAATTTGTTTTCTACCTCTTCTCTTTTTTTTTTTTTATTTTTATATTGTTACTGAAACTAACATTTTAAAATACAATGCATTTTTTGCCCATGGAACTTAAACTTTGCTGTGTTTGTGCATGAAGAGGACAGGAATATGCACGGAATATGTTGAAAATTGCAATGTATAAAGGCAGAAAATGTGTCGCAATTTCCACATCCTCCATGCAGGACAACATCTGTCTTTTTTTTTTGCTGTTTTCAGTCCTTATTGCAACATGAAAATCCTTTTAGAAATAGTCAGTATAATTACAGTACTTTCTTCATCAAGATACATTGCAGGCTGTCTGCAAAAGGGAAATGCTGAGCTGCTCCAGAGTCTCCACCATGGGAGCTACCTATGCCTGCCCTCAGGTCACACATATATTTCTCTGCTTCCCACAGCCTTCTAGGAGAACTCCCTTTGAATTTGTGGAAACAAGGGATGGGTTGCACCACGACAGTTATGTCCCTTTAGGTGAGTTAGGAGCCATCAGCACGCTGGGAAAAAGCCAGTGCAGCTGAGCATGGTGTCTGGGTTTATTGCTCAGCCGTGCCAGGGAGGTGTGCTTGGCAGAGGAAGGCACAGTCCCTGCTCCTGGTGTCGCTGTCACGTCCCAGGGAGCCCCATGGTGCACCAGGGACCAGCACATTCACCCGCACCCGGTTCCTGCAGCGCTGAACCTGCCAGGTCTCAGAGCATCCCAGCTGCCCCAGCTGCTCCTGCTGTGGAGGAGAACAGTTGCTGATTTTGCAAAAAAACCCCAAAAAACAGAATTCTGGGGTGAGAAGGGTTGCTGAGGAACTAAGCCTGTAATGAAATGAAAATGTTCACTTTTTTAATGAAAAATTTAAGTCTTTAGGATTTTGTCTTTTCATATTTTGCTTGGTGCATGGTATTGAAAAAATGGAGAAGGCAGAGATGAAAAATCACAGAAAGTGATATTTTACCTCCATCCTTGTAGGACCTTCTTTAATATAAACAGTGAAATTTCTTTCAGTGATATTATTTCCACATAAAAATCTCTTTTATTCTTCTCAGGAATATGTCTGTTCCAGTGAGGGGGCAGAGCTTTGCGTCATAAAAATTGTAGCCATTTTTATGTAAAAATAAGAAAGCAAAAAAAAAAAGCTGCTGGGTGGGGAAAGCATTTTTTTTGCATACCACTCAGCCTCCACTTTTGCTATCAGCATTTTGCCAGACTAGTCTTTGAGGGAGTGGCGTGGTGGGAAGTGAACTAGCAGAATTGCAAGGGTACAGTGCACCTGAAGAAAATGAAATTTGTGCAGCTATGACAGTGATGCTAGACTTTAAATGTGGGAGTAGGAAGGGGTGACTAACATGGCAAAAGCCACAAGTGGAAGAAGGAGAGGAAGGAGGAAATAACAGATGCCATCATCTCCAAGGGGCCAGAGAAAGGACAATATTCAGAGTGGTTATTAGCTGCACAAGGTTTTGAAAGTAAAACTAAGTGCAAGAGGAGTAGAATCTGCAAAAGAAAAAGCAGAGGCAAGGGTGTGACATGGTTATTTACTCACTGTGCTTGGCTGGGATGGAGCAGAGCGATGTCGGAGCCTGGATGGGTGCAAGGGAGCAGAGTGGGTGATCAGCAGGCAGGGAACAGCAGCGTTGAAAAGGATGGATCGCTCCAGGGCAACGGTTTTTACTTGCTTCATTATTTAAAGTAGGCTGAGGCAGGTAATTATTCATGAGTCTGACCACGAGGTATTTAACAGTTGAACCACAGAAGAAGCTGTATGCACGGCCTACCTCTGCCTGGCAGAAGGCATAAACTGATGATTAATACAGCTTAAGTCACATCTCACTTCTCCCATTGGCCATTGGCCAAAATGAGCCCATTTTCCTTGAGGAATAGGTCTATCATGTAGAATTCAGCTCCTGCCTGCTTAGGGATGCTGTGAACTTATACCTGCACCTTGCCAGACCATGCAGGACCCAGGCAGAGCTGCAGCTTCTCTGTCTGAAGACACCGTCACTCCCATCCAGCTGCTCACTGCAGCACCACAGAGAGACTGAGCAAGACATGGGCTCTAGGTTGGTGCTTCACTCAAGGGGATCTCCAGGTTCAGGGGATCCCTGGAGACACGGGATGCAGCCCCAGAGCCAGGGCCTGGTGCTTGAAAGAAGTGCTGCACCTTGAGGCAGCACAGGCTATGTTTTCCCTGGGGACAGGAAAGGGCAGAAGGCATGGTCATCCAGCCCAAAAGCAGTTCAGCCTGTTTGCATATGTTGCTTGTCCAGGTGTACTTGTGGGTGTAGAGCTCAGCAATAGCTTTTTTCCTTCAGTTGCACTATGCTCATTGTGATAACAGGAGGCTTAATTGTGAACAGCACTATGAAACCAGTGAAATAGATGTAAGTATTAGCTGATACTCAATACCAGGAACGACCTGTCTTTTATGTCCTCTCACTGTTCTGGTGGAAGCCTACCAGAATGCAGGACACGTTTTCCAACTCAATAGCAGGTATCCAGCTGGAGAAATGTGTTTCCCTGAATTATAGCCATATGCTATATATCCCACTTCAACATATCATATCATGTTCCTTCTGCACAGAATTTGACACTGCATAAAACAATCTGCTTTGAATTTGAATGCATATATTTCTTCACACAAAACAAAACCCTCTAGCTAGGCTATGAGTCTAAATGCCCCAGAGCTTCTGGCAAAGCCTGTGCCACAAACAGAAAAGACCAGAACCAAAGCTGTAGGGAGGAGAAGGCATTATCTCTGGGCTGTTCCATCTCAAAAAAACTCTACCTTCACAGCAAGGAATTTGTCCCGGTGGTTGCTGATAGTGAACAGAGCAGAACCCAGAGCAAGAAATATTCACAAACCCACTAGGACTTCCAAGCTGTACAAAACACAATGCCCAGGAGAACATCATCCTGGCTTTCTATAAGCTGCTCTAAACCTCTCACATCTGTAACAGTGTGGTACTTAAGGGCCAGCTAGAGAGTAGATGCCTCAGCAATTTCTAATACTATGGCTGTCATAATTACAGAAAAAAAATGGGTTTTGTTGTTTTTCAAGCAAATGTGAATGCTTTCCAATTGTTTGCCACAGTTCTAATGGCCCCAGGTCATCCCATCTTCCTTGCCGTCTTAGGCATTCATCTTAATATAAAGAGCACTCTTCTTCCTGAGATAAAATGTGAAGTCAGAAATACTTGAGAAGTCCTTAAATGGTGAACACTTCTTCTTTATTTGCTCTTTCTCTCTCAAAATGTTCCAGCCAGACCTACAGTCAATATCTAATGTTTCATGGCTCTGCTGCCTGCTTTGTCAGTCACGAATTTTTTTGCATTGTCTCCTAGCAGAACAGCCTTTGGCAGAGGTACCTCCCAGGTTAAATAGGTTTTTAGACTCTACTCTAAAAGAACAAAAAGAAAGAGCAACCGAATGATAGAGAAGAGTCAGTACAACTTCAGCGCTGTTAATGAAAATATTCTGCTTGTAGAGTATTGACAAAAAGGGACAGGAGAATGTTTTACAGAATTCCAACTCTAGGTGATGATAATTTACTTCCCTCTAAAACAACAAAGCAAAAAGCATTTGGGAGCGTGTGTCATACTGGATGTTCATCTTCACTAATCAAAGATGCATGCGAACGGGTTGATTAGCAGGTGGGCTGTACTCAGTTCACAGCTGTGCCAAGGGCCTGCACACACATATCCAAGAACTGATTCCCCTCACGTCTGCAGGGTTTCTGGTTCAAGATGGACCATACTTTTCATTGCTTTTGTTTGTCTGGTCACAGTAGTATCAAAAACTCCTCTCTAGAGCTCCACACCAATATGAAATAAATGACAAAGAGAAGAACAGCGATATTAGATTAAAACTCTTGAGGACCCAAAACCTAGTTTCTGAAAAGTATTTCAGAGTCAGCTGTAGGACACAGCTGGCTGCAGAACATCTGCTGGAAAGTGCAGATAACTGGTTTTAGGCTGATTGAGGTTTGGGAGTTTTTTGACCAGAACTGGCAACAACAACAAATTGAGCCTGGTGAATTCACAGAATTCACATTTTTGTCATGCTATGACCCATTGTCTGGTTTATGATGGCAACAAGAAACTCTCATCCAGTGCCGGACTCCATCTGAGTGAAGTGAACAAAGGGACTCCCTCATTCTGAAGCATTCATCTGGCTGCATTAAACAGAATGCCTTATATAAAGTTATGAGAGACCTTTATTCCACTCTGCTCAGTACTAATGACATCCCAGGAGGCGTACTGTCCAGTTTAGGTGCTAAAATAGGCATCACGAGAAAACCCCCTTTTTCCCATTTCAAGAGGGAAATTCAGATCTGTATGTCTCGAGGAAGATAATTGCAGATGAGTGCATAACAGCTTTTATTTCTCCTCAGTCTCAGGCAGTTTATGATGAAAAGATCTCAGGCACTGTGGCACTGCAGAGTTCTCCATGCAACAGCATCTTGGGAGCTCTACTCCCTCCTCTTCTGTAGGCAAGGGGCTGAGGAAAGCCTACCCTGGTAGACACATCTGAAAATATTTTTCGGAACACAGAAAGAAAGAGCTGGCTCTGAGTGACCCTTACATATCTATCTGTTTTTCCCAGATATACTGTTGTCCCAGGTCATGTTAGTCTGTGATCAGCAGACTACCAATGATCCGGGAGATGCCAGAAAATGACCTGTTAGATCATGACCCTAAGACTGGGCACAGGACTTTACCTGAGCCCTCATCAGTCTAGATGTCAGAATATTTCTGGCACCTAATATCCTAGTTGTTATTCTCTGGAATATCCTGAGCAACTGAATGATTTGTTCATTACCTTGTATTCAGAATTAATTTCACTATACAGTCCAGATTCTCTCTCGTATAAGCATTATTAGCTTTTTTTTTAATATTTTGCTTGATGTCATCCTTTCTTAAGTGTAATATTTTGCATGAAGTGCTTAAGTGTATATTGTTGCTATTACATTTCACCGCACTTATATCAAACAGTCCCTTTAATGTAGCAAAATAATTTTGGAAACTTACATGCTTGAGTTGCATGTCACTCTTACCAAGAAGAACATGAGACCAATTAGACACGATTTTTTCTGGATAAATTCACACTGGGTATTTTTATGACATTATCATTCTGCAGTTGCTATTTTGTGAAGCACTTGAAATTTTTGCAGTAATTTTCAAAGCATTGGATGTATCTGAGGCAGGTTGTCTGGTCTGTAATTCTTGGTACCTTTTAAATCTTCTCTGTGTTCCTAGATACACTTGTTAATATTTCAGAAATTCCTGTGGTTAGTTCTTTAATTATACCAGAGTAAACTTGCCCAGGACTTTCTGCTCTGAGTATATGCCCTTTATTCAAAGGTTCCTTCACTTCTCTTCCATGAGCTGCATTTCAATTCCCTTGCTAGTTCTAAGTGTGTTCAGCCTCTCACATCAAGTGTCTCCTATTTGCAGAGGTGGTGTTTCACACTTCAGCCCACTCTGTCATTTGTCCTTTTTTCAACATCCCCATGAAGCGATAATCCTTTTCCCTTTTTCCTAATTTCTTTTTCTGGTCCCTTTTTCACTCTTTTACTTCAGTCCGTCTCTTTTACTTATCCTAGTAGTGTCTTTGCTCATCTTTTGTTTGATGGGTTTTTGTCAATGCAGCTTCTGAGTCAGACCCCTGATTTTCTCCAATGCTGTCCTCCTTGCCAGCAGGATAGGTTCCTACAAGACCTTTAACTAAGGATTTCTTCCAAACTGCCTGTTCTCTTAAGATTCTTTCTCCTTTTAGCTCCTCCTCTCCTTCTGCCCAAAGTGACGAAATCTGCCATACAAGAGTCATTTGGTCTTGCTCTCCTCCTCCACAGACACTTGAGCTCAAATTGCCTTCTAGCAAGTTTCTCTTTATTAATCATATCTATCATAGCTTATCTGGCCATGTCTCCCATAACTGCCTTCACTCTTTGAAACAAAGAGTTGTCCAAACACATTCCAAAAACCTGAGGAACTTTTTGTGCTGTGCTGTGCTGTTGTGTTTTGTTTCGTCGGTTTTTAAGTTTTCTTACAGCAGATAACCTGGTTAGATAAAGCCCTTGATTACCACCACCTCATATGCTCAGGACACTCCCAGTGGTTGCTCAAAAATGTGACATCAACCTCCTCCTCATTCAGTAATCTTTAGCGGGGTTTTACTGTTCCTCTGTTTCATCTCCAACCACTCTGTCTTTCCCCTCACTCTGGCCTTCTGTACATTCCTAATACACCAGATAATACTCTTCCCTTTTTTACTGCCTCTACTTCCTACACAGATTATACTCTCTCTGCTAATATTGAAGTGCCACAATTTATTTCACTGAGCCTGTGTGATGCTGATTAAACTGCAGCCTTTGTTGTGTCCCAAGACTTCTTGTTCTTCCTGTTTATTCTCCATACTCTTACCATTAGAGTGAAAACATGTCAGATGTTTGGCAGGTTGCCCTTACATTATCCCTTTCATTCTTCTATGGCCCTCCTGCAATTTCCCACTTCCACCAAAGCAATGAGTTGTCAGCCAGACCTCTACTTTTCTTACTCACCTGAGGTCTCTCCTGCCCACTCACTCGAACCCTGCTGTCCTAGGAGCATTTTCACTTGTTTTTCTCTAGTAACAAGATTCTCACATTCTGGAAAGCAACGTTTTTTTCACTGATTTAACAAAGCTCCATGGGATGGAGATTCTCCTTAGGGCCTTCCTAAAAAACGGTGCAGAAAGTTGCTAGTAGGAAAGTAGTCTTATCGGATAAAGGTCCACAGTCCAATTTCAGATTGCTCAGTTCCAGAGAGGGGGTTGACAGCTTTTCAACAAGTGCTAGTTTTGTCAAAATGCTAACACATGCGCAAATATAAAGTCCCATTCTCTGTATTAGGCTGATGTTGTGCAAAATTAGGTCTGCTAAAACCTGGGGAGAACCCTTTCTGATTCCCAACAGCATAATACACTAAACAGTAATGTATGTTAACTAAGATAGTGGTACTTTTCAAGGCTGCAGTCATCAAGCAATAGGCAGATGATGAGTGCAGCAGGGACAATATGTTGATTCTCCTCCCTGACAATTACGAACAGCTGGAACATCCTCAGTTTACAATGGGTCTGACACTGCAAAGAAACAAGAACAAATATTTGGAAATCTAATCACATAATATAGCTGAATGCTGACAAGAGGACCCTGCTCTAGGGGAGTATACTCCTTTATAGCACGTGGCTGCTATGTGAGAGAACAAATTGCACACTATTGATATCTACTGTCCTGCTGCCCAGCCTCTGAATGATTGACAAAGGTGAAGATCAGTCACTTGACTTCCTCGAAGCTTCAGATGTGCTTCTGAAGCGAAGATAAGAGGTTATGAAGGAAGATGTTTCACACAATGTGATCAGCTCAAATAATATTTGAGGTTAAACATTGAGTTGTTGAAAAGAAACATGCTTATTTTATAAACGCAGCAAACAGACCAACCTCTCATCCACATGGAGATAACAAGGAGGAAGACTGGATCTGCTCTTCATGGGGAATTTCCAATGTTTTTCCCCACAATAAAACATTTTCAAAAATTCACCACTCTGACAAATAAATGTAAGAGAGAGTCCGTGGTCCAAAAAGGAGGTAACTTATAAAGTAAGGGCTTAAGTCCCATGCTGGTCTTTTCATTCATGTACTCAGAATTTGTTCCAATTTATAGCTACACTTCAAAGATGAGTCAGTGGTTTTCTTGTGCTTGAGCAGCACAGCCAGTGTGACGGATGAATTGTGTAACGTCTGCTGATAAGTATCACACCATCAGCCAGACCAACTTCAGCTGTCTTCTGTCCCTCCTTGTCTATTCCCACTATTTCATAGATTCTGCTCCCTCTTCTGGCCAGCAACATAATAAAAGAAATAATTTCCCCTTTTTAAATGTGATTTTGAGCATGGGGAGTTGAGAAATGGAAAAGAAACTTCATATTACTTTGGCAGGACAAAGAGATCTGAGCTGTGTATCCACTGCATTTCCATATTTGGATTTCTCTGTAACAAGGCTTGCAGTATTTGTAGTAAAAAAGCTGAAAAAATAATTACAGGTCTTTTTTGTTACATTTTTAATTTACTGGTTATCTCTTGGAGGGAGGGTAGGAGAGAGGAAGGGAAGTGCAAGGAAAGAAAGACCATCGATCAGCTTTGCTGTATCTATTCACTTCACTCACTCAGCACCATCTTGCTCCTTTTCAGATTTGTGCAAAAGAATACTGCAGACCTAAAAAAGGAAGTGAGCAGAGATCCCATCTTTAGGAATAGCAGACTTGCCAAAATGGGCTTAGATAATGTTATATTAGCTATAGCATGCAGAATACATGCTCAAAAAGGCCAGTGTTTTCTCTGCTTCAGTAAGCAATATCCAAAAGGTGTGTCTCCAAAGCAGATACTGCAGTTTCTAACTATTTTTGCCTTTTTTCTGGTTCTTTCACTCGTCTTGGAGGTTACCAACCACAGACATTTGAGACAAAGGGCTTTCAAACATTTTCTGGCCATTAAAAATGTCACCAAAAATTCAGCTAATGTAGAAGAAGGTACAAACTGCACTACACTGTACATCCAGGACAGAAGAACATTGCCTCTTTTACGACTTCCTTTGATGGAAGTTTTCTGAGGCCTCCCACAGTTGACCTTTGTCTGATGAAGCTCCCCAAAGCCATGTCTGAGGCGGAGCAGAAAGGACAACTCAGTGACAGCACAGCTTGCCACCAAGCGTGTGATGAATAGACTTGCAACAGAAGCGATATTGGTTTTTACATGGAAAGGAAATTGCATTGAAAATCTCAGCGTACGGTTTTAGCCAAAGCATTGTCTGTACACACAATAATTCATTTGTTCAATAGACAGCAAAATAAAGAGATGATTCATTCAGCCTTCTCTAGCTGACAATTTTGTAAAATTTCAGATTTTTACATCATGTTCATTTCCAGGTGACAGTGCCTTACGTATCTCTACTACCTTTCCTCAGAGCCTATATTCCAGCTTGTTGGGCATCATTTGTCCGTTCTTTCCCTCATAAAGAGAGCAGAGGCTTGATCCATAGCAGAAGACTGAACTGGTGCGGTCAGAACAGCAACCAAAGTTCACACCAGTCAGAACTGCACATGGTGAGCTCGGCTTTAATACCAAAGCCCTTTTTAAAGCTGTAATTTTAGTAACAAACTTGAAACACTACTAAGTACTAGAAAGCAATATTCCTCCGACAGTTGTACCAACTCCAAGGCTGGAGTCTTCTACAGGTCTCTTAGCTGCTGCTATTCAAACACTCGGGCCCGATTCTGCACTCCTTTGTTCAAGCACCAGTCCAAGGGAGTGAAAGCTGGTCAGAGAAAAACGTGTGGGATCAGATCTTGTGATATGGCAAAAAAATTCCACTTTCCATGAAAGGAACCTTGTTTTCAAACACATTCCACAAGGTGAGCAGCTCTTTCAGCCCTTCTGCATATAAGATGAGGCTTTTATTTTTTTCCCTGAGAGTGGGGCTCACAGCCCCCAAGCTGCCTGTACCATCTGCACGCATCACTGAGAGAGGATCCTTCTCTTACTGAAACAGCTACTCATTGAATAGTTCTTCATTATCTAAGAGATAGCCAGGAAATATTTAATAAATATATTACCCATTGCATCAAAATAAATATCATTTATAAAACATTCATTGTCTTTTGCTCATCATCATCATACAGTGTATATTATTGTCCCCAGTACAGATGAGATTTACAAACGTTTGCCTGAATTCTTCCCCTTAATGCATTCTCCCACTTACAATAATCATTGCATAAAATGCATAAAAACATAATGCAGCTTTATGTCACTGGCATATACCAAAGACGAAACTAAAGATCTTGTGAGAGTACAAAAAGTCTTCAGACAGGAGGAATGGCTTTAGGTGTGCATTCAAGTGGCACTTGATTCAACTCAACTCTGCAGCATTTTAGAATTAGAGCCAATATTTACTTGAGAACTCAGAATTACTTAATCAAATAATAGAACATATAAAAGCAAGCTGACTTTTTGGAAAAAAAATGTTTAATAATACAATAATAGTTGTAGTATCGTCCAGTAAAGGTGTATTGTAAAAATGTTCTGAATATTAATTTACCTCAGATAACTTTAGAGTTGTAAATACTTGCATTATATTGAGGTAGACAGTAAAAAAAATCTTTTCTCCATTATTAGCACAGAATTTAAATCTTGTAATAATATCTTAAGGAAATGATAATGTTAAGTAAGGATGAAATATTTGATTAATGCTTAATTCTGTACAACTCAAATATAAACTTTTAAAAATATTAGAAATTATAACATTTCGAGTGCATATCATGTTTTGTACATTAAAAAAGAAATGCATGTTGTTCATCTCCATTTTGCACTTTTCAGTCTGTTTAAATAAACAAATATTTACAACTTTTATATGAACAACAGTGCATCCAAAGCAAAATGTGCATTTTAAATTAATGCTCCTGGTCGAGTCTTTTTATTAACATTTTATATTATTATTCTCTTCTCTTTTTTATTTTTTTCCACAAGTTTGTAGCTCTGCAATACCAGATAAGCCAACAATTCTAGAAATCGGTGGGGAAAAGCCTGAAACTACGAACATAATAATTACATTAAGAAAGGGCTAGGCATAGCTTCGAAGTGCACTTTCCTCAGGTGAAGCCACAGCTGAGACCAAAGGTGAGAAAGAAACAGAAATTTTACATAAAACGCCTTTTCCAGCACAACATTTGCGTATAATACTGCTGCAAGTTGCGAGGGCTGCCGAGACACAGCTACCCAGAGACCTGGCAATGGCATCCTTGCACTCTTCGTGAGACCCGAAGGAGTTTCATTTCCAATCCACCCCGGTTGTGCTTTCTGTAACACTTCGCTCTTCACAGTTTTTCTTTGCTGTCTTAAAATAAAACCTAGCTGGTAATTACAATCTTAAGCAATTCTCGTTTTGTTTTGTTTTATTTTTCTCCTTTTCTCTTTCTTTTTCTTCCCCTTGGGGGGGAGAGGGGGGAAGGGGGGGCCGTAGGCTATTTCTGGCTGGTAAGTTTGCAGGAATGTGAAAGAGAGAGGGCAGAAATGAAACAGCCCTCTTCAGAGCAACTTCAGAGAGAGGGATCAGTCTGCTCCCTCTCCCTCCCCCGACTCTTTTTGTACTTGGTAAATTGCCTTCACCTTTGGAGGGAGGAGGATAGATCGCCAGATAAACCCCGGGGGAGGAGAGGGGAGCGGGGAAGGGATCGGGCGGGGGCCTCGCCGCCTGCCCGGCCCGCTCGCCCTTCCGCGTCGGCAGCCGCGGGCCGACGCTGCCGTAGCCCCCACCGCCACGGCGGAACCCCGGCACCTCGGCGCCGGGCCGCC